>BLFK01000942.1:439532-456039 GCA_014634185.1 Astreopora myriophthalma | reverse complement strand
GCCCCTTCAGACTCGGTCATGAACCAAATAAGGCTCAGTTTTGAAGCCTATAAAAAGTCAAGATTTGGTGGAAACCAAGATAAAATTCTCAATGTGTTTCAAACAGGAGTAAAGATTTATTTTAGCGAAAAAAATATTTTGGGGTTAGGTGCACTTTAAGTTTGTTTTAAACTTATTGTTTATGGTTCTCTAGATCAGCGGAAATCCGGGATAAAAAAAAAAAAACAGTAATAATAATACCAAGAAACTAAGACCCTACTTAATCCTGAATATGAAGAATATTCAAAGTTCTACTCCTAAAATCTTGCTGATTCGCTACCAATTCCAAAGCGCCTACTAATAGTACTAATAATAGTAGTAATGATCATGATAATGATAGTGATAACAATAATTATAATTGGCTTTATTTATTTAGAGACGGTTCAGCAACTGATAAACTTGTGGTGATAATTGTCCCCTCACCACTGCGTCATTCCTGCTCCCCCAAATTGGATCCATATTGGATGAAATTCAAGTGATTGAGCCAGTAAGACTGATCGCAAAGGATTTTCCATTTAATTCGACATACCACGTTCTCCGAAAAAGAATCACGAGAAAAGATACTTAGTAGCACGAATAGAATGCTGGTAATTGTCACCGTTCATTGTCCTGTCGGCATTCTCTCTCTTCTATTTCAGTGGACTTACAAAGTCTGAGTACTCCCAGACCGCAAACGCAAAGGTGAGGTTACCTTAAGCATTAGCATTACCCTGATTTCTAATTGCACTTGACTTCATGTTTCCAAATTCGAATACGGATGCGCATCCGAGTGCGAATGCAAATACAAATACAGTTTGACAAATAGGAATGCAACTGCCATTGCAAGTCCCAGTCCCAATCCCTATCCTAATCCCATTGCCGATACCGATACTGATGCTGATATCGATACCGACAGCGATACCGATACCAAGTTTCAAGATGGGGATGGTTGGTCTTCTTAGCTGTCTGAGAGTCATTTGTGGCTAGAATTTTTTTTCCTTCCTGATAAATCTTACTGAGTTGACTTAATTTCTCTTGTTTTGTCAGCAAATCCGTAGAAGTGGTCATCAACAATGATATACTGGACGATATTCAAGTGATTGAGCCAGAGATAAGGGGCTCTGATCAAAATCTGTATGAAGTACGTAGAAAGGAACCTAGGTCTTTATTCTATGTTTATAGCGAAACTTTCATTTATTGTGCTACATAATTTTACGAAATTTTGTGTTCTGGTGTTTTGAGGCACAATCATCAGACCCTAAGAATTTGCGTTTCATGTCATGGTTATCACAGGCTCTTCAAGATGAAGTTGGTAGATTGACAGAGATAATAAACGCCACACCCGGGAACGAGTCCGTAGCCATATTCTTATGCAGAAGAGGCGCAGTCTTTCGAAAGGTAGCTGGCACATTTCATCGTCAAGAACTGAAACAAAGAATGGTTGGGTACTTATTATTTCATTGTCTCCTTCATTTACAGCTTGGACAATTAAAGCAAGCCTGGGATGATCTTAACAGGTGTGCTACTGAAGCGGCAATATGTAGGTTGTAATTCGTTTATTCCAGGCATTCAGTGACCCAACTTGTGCGAGCTTCTTTTTGCTGTTTTCTTTGCAGATCGATTGAACTCGAACCTAAACTCTTGGATGCGTATTGGCACAGACATCTGTTACATTTGCTGCAGGATAATAGAAAGGTTTGTTAATAAAGTAACGTTCACACTAATTGACAGAGAAAACACCTCCTGTTGGCCCTTAATGACACCCGAGTATGGATCGAGAGAGAGACAAATATTACGTCTCGCTTGATGCTGTAAACTCAGTACAAGGCTGGTCCTCAAGGTAGTCCTCGCTTGGTTGTAAAGTTTGTACTTGACCGTGGAAAGGGACCACACATACCAGTGAGAATTGATTGCTGATTGTAAACTTTCTTTTGAATCATTTAGGCGGCACTTGATGACCTGTCTTTCATAATCAAGAACAGCAACACGCAGGCGCGAGCCTTCCGCTCTAGGTCAGATTCATCATCAAGACTCAATATGCCATAAACTGTTATGTTGTGTGTAACATTCAGAAGGAAGAAGTAATGAAATACCCACTGAAATATCCTTGAAGTCCCTTTAAGCTATATTGCTGACAGTTTGGATGTGAAAGTCATAGTACTGCTTTATTTTTCTTTGTTTGTGGTCCTAGGGCAGAATTGTATCGTCAGGAAAGTGATGCAACTATGGCCATCGTCAACTACTCGCAGGTAAGCAGTGACATTCTAACATTCCATTGTTAGGACACCGTGTCAGGCTCTTATGTAACCGTACGTCCTGCTCGCCGCCAGCGATAGGAAGGCCCTAGAACATGCTGTGCGTTAACGGTAACCAAAGATTTTTTTGTTTTTTGTTTTGTTTTGTTTTTTTGCTGAGAACAAAACTAAGGGATAGACTTGTGTTTCAGGCAATCAAGTTGAACCCGAATGACGCAGAGACATACTACCAGAGAGCGGCGATGTTTAAAATGGTAATGTATTCAATTATTTAAAAAAAATCACCTTGGCGTTATCTCCATTTATTGGTCAATGTGCAGGGTAGAAGTATGTTTTGCTTCCCAAACAGGGATAAAAGTGATATGCTACTGACTATTTTTTTCACGAAACTGAATCTGTTGCAGCGCGGAGATATGATCCTGGCTTTAGAAGATTACAAGATGGCGGCAGAGCTTTTACCATCCAAGACAGAGGCCATGTTTGAGATAGGCCTTTTTCATTTTAGCAACGAGTAAGTAATATAAACGCGCTAATACAGTACAGTATTGAAATATATTTTGGCCGTTGGCCAGCACTCTTGCCACTACAGAAAAGAGTTAGTATTTCGTTACGTCGTTGATGAGATGTTTTTACGACTCGGAATGTTTTAAGGTGCACCTCAGTCCGCGCGTGACACAGTCACGGGGCGTTGTTCTTACCTCTTGCTTTATTTTGCCGTTATGTAGACACTGGACTGCGGCTCTAAAGGATTTCACATCAATTTTAGAAGAGGACCACGAGGACTCCTTGGCGTATACCTACAGAGCAAGAGTTTATGCCAAGATGGTACGCTCTTTGCAGTCAATATGTATCCCAAAATGGTTATGTATTGCATTCTCTGTCATATTTCAGTATTTTGAACAGTAATCGAGTGGTTTGATGCCTCGTTTCAATGTTCCAGCTTTTGACTCTCGAAAAAATGTCCCTCAGTATAAATCGCAAAGCTCTTTTTTTTGCAGGGTGATTTTGAGAAATCATTGAAAGACCTTGCCGCAGCCGTTCATTACGACCCAAATAACGCCGAGACTTTTTACCAAAGAGGCTGTTTAGTCAGAAAGTGAGTGTCTGAATGAAGTGCATGCCAGCATGCACTGAATTCAACAAACCAACCAATTCGTAACATTGCTCGCATAAGATGATTCCTATCTGGCGAGAGCCAGACTGTAAATAAATGTTGCTTCTAAAAATATCTAAAATTCGTAACTGTTCATCAGTAGGATGCCCAAAATGAAGACAGAGCTTTTTCCGTTTTTGCACCGAAGTTGTGGAATAACCTCGCATCACAATTAAGGAACAGCGTCTCTTTTAACATTCTTAAAAGTAACTTGACGACGTTTCCCTTTAAGCGTGTGATCCGTTTATGATGGTTTTATCAAATATGTATTTAAATATGTAATATATATTTTATCAAATATGTATTTTTTTAGTGTTTTCAATGTTTAATAATGTTTATATACATGTATGTATTTGATATATACATTTAGGTTTTAAATGCTATAAAGTGCCTTAGAACTTTTCGATTTTGGTGCTATATAAATTGTTATTAATATTTATTATTATTATTATTATTATTATTATTATTATTATTATTCATTGATCAATCAATCAATCCTTATTTGACAACTTGCCTTGGGAGGATTTTCACAGCCAATGAACTATCTCATACCAATGAAAATGACTTAGTTAATAATCCCAACTGGCAGGAGATACGCCAGTTGTCTATTGACAAGCGCAGCTGAGGAGTTGAGCAAGGAACTACATAGAACAACTCCAGCAAGTGCTCAGGACCGGACTTGAACCCGGGAGCTCCAGATTAGAATCCGGCGCTCTAGCCACTCGGCCACGCTGGCTAGTTTTTGGTAAATTGACAGTTTTCTTGTTTGCTTTCTTGATGATTTAGAGTTCATCCACGAAGGGCTCTTCAAGATCTTAGTGTTTCTCTTCTTCTGGATAATTCAGAGAAAAATGTCAAAGCTTTCCTGCACCGAGGAATTCTTTACACTGATTTGAAGAGGTACACTGCTAGTTGTTGTTCCTGAGATCAATCTCGCTGTTTTTGTTTTCCTCTCGCAGTCCGTCTTGAGTGTTTGCCGACCATATATTCCTATTTCATGTGTCCTTTACACTGATTTGCTATTGACCACGCACGTTTTGTTTTCCTCTAGCTGTTCGTCATCGAGTTGGCCGAGCTTATGTTATATTTATGCCACTCTTTAGTTCTTTCTTTTCGGTGTGCGTTTAGATTGTTATCCTCCCAAATGAATCGCTTGTTCCATTTCAAGAAAACAAGCGCGGTACGTGAAGTACTGTAAACAACCCTTCTTACCATTTGCATATTGGAACGGAACGAGAGATTTAACTTTAAAAGTAGACGTGAACAGAAAGACTAAAACATTAGGACTTAAATTCCATGTGTTTATTTTTTTGAGATGGGAGGAAGCTCTTCCTGATTTTGAAACAGCTCTGGAGTTGGATCCGGACTTGGCCAGTGCGCATGTCAACATAGGTCTCATCTACATCACTAAATACAGCAACTACCACAAGTAAGCTGAGCAGACATTGTTTGAGTTCATGAACCACAAACACTTCAAATAAGTAAGATAACCACTAAAAGGGATGCACCAACTTGCTCATTTTTGGTCCCGTTTTCCTCTTTTATTTTATTATTTTTATCAGAGCTATCCGACGCTATACAGCAGCCATCCGTGTGGATCCAACGTACATTAGAGCTTACCTTTGCCGGGCCGAGTCTTATCATAAACTCCACATGGTGAGTATCGCGAGGTCATTTACCCACGCGCATGGCGCAAGACTGCCCGTAGAGCGCCTGCCCTTTCTTGGTAGATAGATGAGTTTTCAACTTGAACGGGCCTTCATCGTGACTCACGCATAAGCCTTCCGGCTTTTCTGACATTTACAGCTTCAAGAAGCCATCCTGGACTACACAAGAGTGATACATATGAGACCTGACGTAGCAGACTACCACATGGCTCGGGTGAGCCCACCTGTTTATTCTAGTTCTCTTATAACTTCACCATCTCTCATTTCCCCTTGCATCCTAATATTGTGAAACGCTGCCATTGCCCGGGATACAAACTGTACGCACCTGGCAAAGAGAACTGATCCGCTCGATCATCCTTGAAAGGATTAAACCAATCCAGATTTTGATTGTCCCAAAGAAACGCACCCTTAATATTTATTGCTGGCATTCGCGAATAATGTTGTTACCACTGCACTCGTCTTTGTTTCAGCACATAAAAAAAGAGGTTGCTCACGACAGAGGATCCCTAAAAAACATAATTTGACCTAGTACTTTTATTTTGTGAACTGTCTTTTATATAACAGTACGATTATGACAAATAGAGTCCCTTTCGACACAATAACAAACCAATTTGTTTGGAAACAGCGGTAGCCGGGGCCTATTTTGTGATGAGATGCTCGACGTATTTCACGTGGTAGAAACACTGTATGCCTATTTTTCCTTCACAGGGTAAACTGTTACTGGAGCAAAACAAACTGGAGTTTGCAAGTTTTCATGTTAGGTTAGTTTTCTGGTCTACTCTTATTTTGCTTGAGCCGAGCTCTGAATTGGCTCTGATTAACTTTACTATCTCCATAGGCAAGCAGCTGAATTAAACCGCGGTCTGGGAGCCTCAGCAACTCAACAGGCTGTGGTGCAGAGTTTCTTGAAGAACTATGATCAGGTACCGTTGGCTTCTCATGAACGATTAATTCACAAGGTCTTATTTCCTTTGGTATTTTTCTGGTTATTGGTTTCGGATTTTCTTGGAGGGTCATTACTTCGTTTACTTGCAGGCCGTTGAAGTTCTTGAGCGCGCCACTCGCGTCAAACCTATAGCTTCTCTCTTCATTCTTCTTGGAAAAACCAACATGAAGGCCAAGAGGTTTGAGAATGCTATTCGCAGCTTTAATAAAGCCATCAAGATCATGGTATGTTACACACAGCAAAACAGCGCTTGTCTTTTGTTTGGTAATCATTTAGTGGAGGCTGTACGTCTGTGGTCACTTCTTAACTCAGTTTTCTTCTCTTTATAGACTCCATGGAATTCTAGGTTGGAAATGCCATTAGAAGCCGCATCCGTTCATTTCTTGATTGGCATGTGTCATTCTGAGCTCGGCAAAACACTCGATGCACTGTCAGCTTTTAATAACGCCATACGCGTGAACCCAGAATACGCTGAGGTAGTTCGGACAATATCAGTACGCTTAATGTTCTACTAGATGTGTTCACAAAGGAACTTTAGAAAGAGCAAGGAACTCAGAGCAAATAGCTGGAACAGAACGGCACCCTTGCACCACTAGCTCTCAAAGTCCCGGGAACTATCAATAATAAGCTGTATTAGGCACAGCAGTGTCGAGATGGACTGAGACACCTATTTATGCATAAAGTTAACTACTTCCGATGGAGTTTCTGGGCTTTGCTTTCAATGGTCTCATCTTACTTTTTTTCAGGCTTTCTATCAACGGGGACTCACCAAGATGAAATTGAATCATGCCAAAGGAATCCATGATTTTAATCGCGCATTGGCCATCAATCCAACGTTGTTCCAGGTGCTTGCTTAATGTAATAGGGACATCAGCCTGGTTATCTGAGAATATAATGCTCTGCATTTATCTCAACGAGTTCTCTACCGACAGGCGATGGTAGAATGGGCGTGTTGAGACTGGGGGGGCAATGGGGAGGAGGCGATGTATTTCACTTTCCTCCTTTCTTTTGCCATTAGGGTCCACCATCCTTCCTTCAATTTGATTTCAGTTTCTGTTTACCTTGGGGTGTTTTTGTTGTTGTTGTTACTCCAGCCAAAGGCAAGAATAGATGATTCAGCTCTGAATCTGAATTTTGTTATTGTTATCACTTACATTTGATTTAGGTCTCTGTATGTCCGTCAATCACAAGTTCTCAGAACTGATTCGTAGTCCTTTTCCTGGTTGTCCTTGACCCATGTACTGTGATATCCTTCTTTGATAAATCAACTTTTAAAATAAACGAGATTGTGATTTTAGAATTTGTTGGGGCAACTCTCCGAAAAGGAACTTTTCCTCAGTTGTCCTAGGTGGGAATCAAACCCGCGCTCTCTTGCATCACAAGAGAGAACGATTGTTACTAGGTCGCACTAATTGGGAAGCAACATCTATTAGTAGAGATATTAACACACACGTTCTCGTTTACCGCTAACAGCAAACGGTAGACTGCTGCTTGTCATAACTGAAACCATGTAATCTCTCTTATTCTAGCTTATTTCTCTCTTTTTGGTGGACTCGATAGCTGTGGCTAACAGACAAGAGATAAGCTCAAATTGAATAAATTTCATTGATTTTTTGGTAAACAGCAAATTTCAGCCTGACGTTTGCTGTTGGCCGTAAACGAAAATCTCACAATCTTTCTGATATCTCCTTTAAATGACGGGAAACGTTTGTCTGTGTTTTAGTGTACGTTATATCCGGTTGTATTACGTTACTAGTCAGCCATCTTTTCATTGTACCAGTACGGCTGTGTCTGTGTTTTAGTGTACGTTATATCCGGTTGTATTACGTTACTAGTCAGCCATCTTTTCATTGTACCAGTACGGCTCATGAGAAGTCTAAACGCTATCGACACATACCATCGCAGAAACTTGTCAAGTGTCCGTTTCCCAGATGCCACTAGTGATATGTTTTTCCCTCTTCAATATGGCGACCATTGATATCTTTCCCCCACCTTCACCAGTCGCACAAATTATGTTTGAAAATGGCAAGCGCTTGCCCAAATAGAAAAACCACATTCCGATGGTGTGCGGTTTTTGAAAACCGCTAGAATAAAAATATCAACTGGATTAGTACTGGACATTCCCAATTTCTCTGTACCTCCGTGAGTTTGATCTGGTTTTTGTTGCAGGCCTTTTTGAGTCGAGCAGCGTATTATGGTATGAAAGGTCGGTTTAGCAAAGGCATAATGAGCTGTAATGAAGCCATTAAGCTACAGCCCCGCAGCGTCAGAGCTTATCTGTACAGGTTTGTGTTCAATCTTTTGTCGTTGTCATCCGGTCATCTTCTTCGTTATCAGCAACAAAAAACTACATTAACAACCTAAGATAACTATATTTTTCCGCAGGGGTGCTCTAAAGTACAACATCAAGGCTTTCAGTCTGGCCGTCAAAGATCTCACTGAAGCTGTTGCTATTGACTGCAAGTGCTCTCTCGCTTACTTCAACCGCGCTGTGTGCCTCCATGAAATGAGGTATTTTCAAAAGGTTTGTAAAAGTCGCTGGCTACCAAAGACATTCCACGTGTCTCTGACTGTCTCTAGTTCAGTCTACTGAGTTTAACCTCTAATAAAATGAACACTTTCTTTCAGTTGATTAGTACCACGTTTGCTTTTTCCCAACTTATGCGCTCTGTGATTGGATAGAGAATGGCCTCTTTCTCCTTGGACTTGTTTCCTTCTGTGACAATTAGTCTGTCTTTGGTACTTAATTCATTATGGCCCTTGGTATCTGCCGTGGTTTTTTCCCTTAACTTCCCCGACAGCTTCGTGGAGAACTAATTTGTCTGGCTCATCAACAGGCACTGATGGACTATGGAACAGTTATGCTGCTTGAAGACGAACCTAATCTAAAGGTGAAGATGCAACTAGGTTTGGCGGAAATTCCAAGGCTGCTGGCTATTCAAATGATATTTAGACAGCGTTAGACGGCACTGCTTTAAGACACCAATAAGGCGGATACTTAGACTGCCTTGCCCGCTGCTTTTCTTGTTTCAGTACATTACCTTGTATAATTCTCTAAATTGTGGCTAATTTGTTTGTCGTCATTCAGGTCCTACAAAATCGAGGACTGCTGTACTACGAAACAGACGACATCGAAAACGCTTTGCAAGACTTTCTGGCTGCCTCCAAGGTTCATTCTTACAACAACGTCTTGATTCTTGCGCTTCTCCGTTATAAAAGTTAAAGCCTCATTGTTTCTTTGGCTTGATTAGAACTCTTTTCTTGGTTGATGTGGCAGGTGTCGCCGAATGACCCACACGTACGTCACACCTTGGGCCTTTGCTACCACAGGTACTTCTCACAATTTTAGGGTTGCCTTGTGTGCCAGTTTACAAACGGCATAGTAACAATATTGAGATATTGGAGAACCTCTAATGCATGGCACCTTATCCAGAGGAGGAGTGGTAATATTTCTAGATGTCCTGTGATACACTAGCAACCAATCCAGGGCTCAATACTCATATTAGCCGCCTCTCAGTGGGATGAGAGAAATTGTTATCCAAGTTAATAAGTACTTCCTTCGTATTGGACTGTACTAGTATTATACTTAGGTGACAGTTTCCTTATTCACTGATTGCTCTACAGGTTAAACCGTTTGCAGGAGTCCGTGTCCTCGTACAATGACGCTCTCCGAATTGATCCCTTCTTCGTAGAGGCATACAATGGGCGCGGAAATGCTCTGATGGATTTTGGACATGAAGATGGCACTGTACTGGGACGGTATGTAGTGATTAATGGAATCACCTTGTATCCTGACTCTAGGTATGTGTGTCCATACGTTGCCGTTCGTTTTATGTTGTAGGCGTGACTATCTGAAAGCCCTTCACATAAATCCACTGTGTTTATCCGCACGAGTTAACTTGGGATACAACCTTCAGGTAAGCAGCTGAGGAGAAAGAAACTGAACTTGACCTGTTGCAGTTTAAACGAACCAACTCATGCACCGAATGAATGACCTATGGACTAGTTATTTAGTGGATGCTTATTTCATAATTGGCTCAGTCCTGTTTCTGCTCCTGTTTACTGATATCCATTCAGGTGGAAGGGAGATTCCAGTCAGCATGGAACCTGTTTTCGTCAGCAATAGCCATCAATTCAGGTTACTTGGATCAGTCCTTACACTAGTCTAAGATATGCAGTGCTTTTTAATTACACTGATAACAATAGGTTCAGTTTTGAGCGTTCTTATAACCCGTTATGACGTTCGCGTTCTTAAGTTTGGAGAGCACCCAAACTTCAACACTGAGAGTCTTGAAATAACTGAGGAAAAAGTGCTGCCTTTGCAATGAAGTCTGAAATAAACCTTGGTTAGTCGTCATTATCATCTTCGTCATCATAATCATTATTATCATCAATTTTTGTTTATACACGAAAGCATATTATACTTCCATGGTCATACGAGTTAACACTAAAAGTACATTAATTACGTACCTAGCTATTTACCTAAGTAAACACTATAGTCTATGCAATAATACCTCATATAAAAAAACCGTGGGTACCGTCTCTAGACGCTTGTGTGGGGTCGTTAGAAAACCCATACATGGTTCGAAAAGAGTAGGACTTAGTGTTGCCGGTGTGGGGACTGTATTCATCCTTTTCTGGGTAGAAGTTATCCCGTGTGTGGATTCTACTAAATGGTCTGGGTCCTTTGTATCTTAGTGAACTGTTAAAACCGTACATTCCTGATAGAAACCTAAGATCTTCTAAGAAAAAACTCCTAATTGTACCTAAATGCAATCTTAAGACGTATGGATATAGAGCGTTCTCTCATAGAGCTCCCACATTGTGGAACGCCCTGCCGGACGATATTAGGCAAGTGGAACTCCTACAAACATTTAAGTCTAAACTTAAAACCCATCTCTTTAGGCAGTTGTAGGTTTTGTTTTTATTGATTTTTTACTAGTTTTCTTAATTTACTATTTAATTGATTTTACATTTAACTCACCATTATTGTAAAGCGCCGCTGGATCTTTGAGAAGCGTTGCGCTATATAAGCTATGTATTATTATTATTACTGACCATTCAAATATCATTATGAACTGGAAGGCTGCACTTTGCGCCATAAAGCAGCTTGGCAAATTCCTTTCAAATAGCGTTGTAAAGCGCATTTGTGTGCCCACCCAAAGCATTGCCTTTGTAAGTACTTTATATTGTAGTAACTTCCACAAAAACCACCTTGGTCGAGAGAGGAATGAGATTGATGTCTGAATAAATAATTATTCATGACCGAATATTCAACCTCAGTCTCTCATTTGCAGGATGCCAGTCTGCTCTTGAAGGGCGCGCAGTCGTGAATTTACAGATGGGGAACACATTTGGCGCCTTTGTCGATTTGAACGAAGCTATCAAGGTGGGCTGGCATGCTAACCAACGAAGTGTCATATGTAACTTACCCACTCGCTTTCTAGTGGCAACGTTTTTATCCATTCTACAAAATTTAGATCTCACTTTTTTTCCACATTTCATTTCAGATTTCAAAGACGGCAGAGCTGCTGACAAACCGCGGGGTTGTGCAACAGGTAAACGTATTATACTGTGAAGGTCCTGTGGTGCATGGATTATTGTATTAGTCTGGTGAAATTGCATAAAAGTTCGAATTGTTGACTAGTGTGAGGCAAGGTTGCTTGACCAAAAATCTATTCTTCGCTAGAACTCACACATCTTTCAGCACATTTGTGGGTCGGAAACTTGCAGAGATTTGTGCTCAGAGAATTGCTTTTCAATCATTGACAACGCCTCCACGCCTTTTCAACTGAAAATCAAGGAGGCTTTACACATAGGCTGGGAAAACCCCTCACTAAACAAGCAAGTGAATCATGTTAATTTAACACTTTCATTTTAATTTTTCCGTGTTATATACCCATTGTTTTTCTTTCATTGTATTTTCTAGTGCCCTACATTCACGTTGTTATTTAGTATTCATACTTTCTATTCAGCTATCCTTTATATCACACCGACTAGCGGTTCGCAACTGACGATGGATGTTGGTCATCCGAAACATGTTTTGCAAACTGTGTGTTTCTACTTGAAAATTATTCTTCACTATCTCTTTCTACCCATTCTGTGCAACTTCAGTCAATTATAGGGAATGCAGTACTCAGGGCAACTAGTGCTCAGGAGCAACAAACCTACAGCGCTTGCGCATTGTCGGGCTGGACTGTAGGTCGACTTAAACTTCAGTTTGGTATCACAGGTGACTGCAAAAGCTGAGCAGATACTTTACAGCCGGAAACAATGTGCTGGTTGGGCCCTCGTGTAATTTACTTTGTAGGACTGATTATTTCAGTTTTGTCGCGGTCGAAGAACTTTTGAGGAGTTATTAGATTAATATGTTTACATTGACCAATTATGCTGCTTCCGTATCACTTGCACAGTTCATGGGTGACTTTGTGAATGCTATACAAGACTATCAAGCAGCAGTGAAGACAGACCCGTCATATGCACTGGCTTATTACAATGCAGCCAACGTGTACTTCAGACAAAGGCAGTTCAAACAGGTCATTTATCAGATTAGTTAAAACTGGATATTCTATGTAATGTAGCCTATCCTATTGTAGCGTGAAACGTACCCGGCCAAGAAAACACAGAGCTTGAGCAAGGACGAGGACCCAATACTGTGATACGTTTGCAATTCCAACTCCTTCCGCATATAAAATGTACACTAACTACCAGGAATTAAACTGGTATGAACGGCGCTGATGTTTTGTGAGAAAACTGAAAGTTCATGGTCGTGTGCTTAAGTCCTCGACAAAAACTGAACATTGGCCGGTCATTTCCCGTTCTTGTTTAGGAGAGGACGGCAAAGAAACGTGCCAAAAAAGTGCAGAGCGCGCAGAACCATTGTTTTTGCTGGTTAATCCTATATTGTCTTTTAGGCGACATTGACTTTGCTTAAGCTAGGTGGCTATTTTTGTAAATCAAGGTGCCCACCAGGTTAAACTGCGCTGGAGTGAAACGTTATGTGCACGCCCCATTCTGAAAGTTAGGCTTGGACTCGTTGTTCTTCTTTAGTATGGAGGGGAAGCTTTCGCTTCAAAATAGAATATTAGTTTTTTGCCTTTTTTTTTTTTTTGTATTGGATCATCAGTGACACTTTGTGAAGTCTGTGAAGCAACTAGCTTCAAGCAATTTTCCAAGCTTTTCTGTAAATAGTTTTTGTTCTGTTTCATGTGTCAAGGCGTTAAGTTATTTCAACAAAGCATTATCCTGGTTTGCTGACGATGAATCTGCCGTACTCAATCGCGCCATTACCAAGGTACGTTATCATGAAGCGTGACAAAAGTAGTCCTTCTTCTGTATGTAAATCATAAATGGAACAAAGGCTGTAGGGAAAATTATTACCAGGGCTCAAAGGATATAAGTGATATCGGATAAGGTCAAATCTGAGTCCCGGATGGAATGTAATGGATAGCTCGAAGAAAGTGTGCATCGGTGGGGTTTGTCAGTGAACAAGTGTGGTTCTACTGAAAGAAGAGGAGTGCATACTACAGATCTCACCTCTAATAACCTAGTCTCGTCTATAATCTTTCCAATTGTGACAGCCTTTTCCTTTCGTCTGCAACCTAGGTTATGCTGAAGGATACAAGAGGAGCTATGCAGGATTTTAATCGAGCGGGTAGGTAGATTGTGTTGATCTGGAGGTGCAATTTTGCAGCCACGCCTTTGTTTATCTCAAGTCAGTAATCGAAGGAACATTTTGGAGATTTCTTTCTTTCTGTTGTTTTCTCTGTTTGAAGTTGAACTGAATCCGTACGCAGCCCACGTGTATTTCAACCGTGCAAACCTTTATGCATCACTGAGGAAATACAAGGAATCTGAGGAGGATTACACCAGAGGTAGGATCTTGAATTTGTTAAGCTCATTTGCATCCGGATGAAGCTCGTTTTGGTAGGGCTACGTCTGCCCAGTCACCACCCACGCGGCCCGGCTCGGCTGGGAAAAAATACTCTTTGTGGCTGTCACATCTGTATATTGAAGGTGTTTGTTGTTTTCTCTTTCCCGATTTACTGATTTGTTGTTTAGGGTTTGTTTGTTGTTGTTGTCTTTTTGGTAGCTTTGAGTCTCAAACCGGGAGATGCTCTTGTTTACAAGCGTCGAGCAGACGTGCTTGGTAAACTAGGCAACAAGGCGGCGGCCATTGAGGACTATAAGCGAGCAATAGTCATTCAGACCAGAAAACGCTGAATTGTCCCTCAAGCGACCGTGTGTTACATACATACAAGTTGATTCTAAACTGAAAGTCCAACTGCCAACTTAGACAAAACTAGTTGGGAAAATGCGACACAGGACCATAAAATGAACAGTCTTACTTGTAACCCCCCTCCCCCCAATACAATGTTGATTTACAAAGTGCCTAATGCTAGTTCAGCTTTTGACCTGCCGTTGTCAACATTGGGGGGTGGCCGGGGGGGGGGGGGTGAGAATGTTATGCTTGCGTGCATACATCAAATGTCTTTTTCATGCCATTGTTCCCAACAGTTTTGTCCAAGATTGTAGCAGCAAATTGTATCTTTCACTGGAAAAGTCATAGTTGTTGACCTGAAAATGACACCTGGCATTATTTTCAGCCATTTTCTACGCCATTTTTGTCATTTGCAGTCGGTCCTGTTATTCTTTATTGATGTGGATGTTAACTGTTTAATCAAATATTTATCTTTAATAGTTGAATTGATAACAAATGAGTAGCAAATGGACGTTGTAAACGGTAAATAATACATTAACCGAGTAAGTTTTTCCACATGAAATCGACCCACGAGAACAGATATTTAGCTAGTCAGGTATCGTCTGTTTTAGTTTTCGTTTGCTTTACTACTAACTTTTTCCCAGCTTTTTGATCCCTAAATTGGTTTGTGTTTCCTTGTTCCCTGATATATTTTGTCTTTGTTCCCCTGTTCCCACTGGCCATGTTCCCTTCTTCCCCAAAACTCCTGGGAGGGGCTCATATGTTACTCATTATGCGGATCCGCAAGATCGCATGATCCACCACCGTCTGCCACAGAGAAGAAAGGTGCTCTTTCAAAATCTGCCCATCACGGAGAATCAAGGGCTTATGCCACCGTACTTTAAGCGTTTTGAGGTCAAAACTGTACGAAGAAATTATTGCTTCGATTAACTTTAATTTACTGGTCGATAAAATACTCCTGTGATATCAAATGATTCCAGTTTACAAGAAAAGCTATCTATCTGATATATTCTTGGGACCATTTTGTCGGGACGAGATCATGCAGTGCATTGCCTTGAGAACGATTTTCACCCTTGCCATCCGTGCTTGCGATACAAATCTCTCATTCATGCTTTCTCTCCTTTCTATCCTATTTATTTTCTTTTGCTTCTTTTTTGTTTTTGTTTGTTTGTTTGTTTGCTTGTTTGTTTTTTGCTTTTATCGTATATATGACGAAGAATTTCTGTTATTAAAAATGTTTTGACCGGTCCACCAAGACTAGCACTAACTATTCGAGTGCCAGTCGAATATTGTAAAATCCGATGAGTAAATAAGCAAATGAATAAATGTACGTTATGTGTGTTTTCATTAAATCAGTCTCCATTAAAAAAGCTGCATTATTATTTTGTGGTCTCCATTGATTCTATTGATGGTCTCTATTGGTCTCTATTGATGTAAAGACATATTTTAGTATTCTACACCAAGACGAAAGTAGCTTGAGATAGCCCTTTAAACTCATCTTTCGTTTCTCTTCCACTTCGTAGCTCGAAGTTTATCTTTCAGTTTTCTTCAAAATATCTGGTGCAGTGATATTTACCGTTGCGTGCGAGGCTTTTTCCCTTTAGTGATAAGTGTGCAAACAGGGTTTCTCATTTCGCCTGACGAGGAGTTATTTAATACATATTTAACGCCATATTCCGGTCATTTAATAATGTTATTCTTGCTGTTCGTACAGTTTATGTGATCATAATACCAGCGAGTAATTCTATCACTAGGGCCTCACCTAACTTCCTTTTTAAATTAAGGTTTGTTGGCCGTCGTCGGCGATGCCTTTTTTTTTTTTAAGGAGATTACGTTAATGAATATATTCATATTCGTATTTATGGAGTCAATTTATATTAGACTATAAATTTTTGTTCGAAAAACAGGATCATGCAACTCGAAATCAGTCCCGCCCGCACGCCTTGGGGCTCACTGGGCGTCATTGAATATATGAATAGAACCGGTAACGATTGTTGGCAATAATAAATTATCAAAAAGTGAGTCAGGCTAAGTAGTATAAAGACAACCATATTACATAAGACATGTTTATTTCATTACGACTACAGAAACTTCCAGAAGAAAGCAGTCGATTCAAGTTAATGTAGCTTCAAAAGTAAATTTTACTGACATAATGGTAAGTTCTCATCGAATTGTGTTCTAGTGCATGTTAATTTTCGCCGCTGATAGCGTTTGAGGTCGTTTTTTCTTTTTCTTTTTTTTTTTTTT
>BLFK01000942.1:420367-433810 GCA_014634185.1 Astreopora myriophthalma | reverse complement strand
TTATTTTTTTTTTTTTTTTTTTTTTTTGTATTGGATCATCAGTGACACTTTGTGAAGTCTGTGAAGCAACTAGCTTCAAGCAATTTTCCAAGCTTTTCTGTAAATAGTTTTTGTTCTGTTTCATGTGTCAAGGCGTTAAGTTATTTCAACAAAGCATTATCCTGGTTTGCTGACGATGAATCTGCCGTACTCAATCGCGCCATTACCAAGGTACGTTATCATGAAGCGTGACAAAAGTAGTCCTTCTTCTGTATGTAAATCATAAATGGAACAAAGGCTGTAGGGAAAATTATTACCAGGGCTCAAAGGATATAAGTGATATCGGATAAGGTCAAATCTGAGTCCCGGATGGAATGTAATGGATAGCTCGAAGAAAGTGTGCATCGGTGGGGTTTGTCAGTGAACAAGTGTGGTTCTACTGAAAGAAGAGGAGTGCATACTACAGATCTCACCTCTAATAACCTAGTCTCGTCTATAATCTTTCCAATTGTGACAGCCTTTTCCTTTCGTCTGCAACCTAGGTTATGCTGAAGGATACAAGAGGAGCTATGCAGGATTTTAATCGAGCGGGTAGGTAGATTGTGTTGATCTGGAGGTGCAATTTTGCAGCCACGCCTTTGTTTATCTCAAGTCAGTAATCGAAGGAACATTTTGGAGATTTCTTTCTTTCTGTTGTTTTCTCTGTTTGAAGTTGAACTGAATCCGTACGCAGCCCACGTGTATTTCAACCGTGCAAACCTTTATGCATCACTGAGGAAATACAAGGAATCTGAGGAGGATTACACCAGAGGTAGGATCTTGAATTTGTTAAGCTCATTTGCATCCGGATGAAGCTCGTTTTGGTAGGGCTACGTCTGCCCAGTCACCACCCACGCGGCCCGGCTCGGCTGGGAAAAAATACTCTTTGTGGCTGTCACATCTGTATATTGAAGGTGTTTGTTGTTTTCTCTTTCCCGATTTACTGATTTGTTGTTTAGGGTTTGTTTGTTGTTGTTGTCTTTTTGGTAGCTTTGAGTCTCAAACCGGGAGATGCTCTTGTTTACAAGCGTCGAGCAGACGTGCTTGGTAAACTAGGCAACAAGGCGGCGGCCATTGAGGACTATAAGCGAGCAATAGTCATTCAGACCAGAAAACGCTGAATTGTCCCTCAAGCGACCGTGTGTTACATACATACAAGTTGATTCTAAACTGAAAGTCCAACTGCCAACTTAGACAAAACTAGTTGGGAAAATGCGACACAGGACCATAAAATGAACAGTCTTACTTGTAACCCCCCTCCCCCCAATACAATGTTGGTTTACAAAGTGCCTAATGCTAGTTCAGCTTTTGACCTGCCGTTGTCAACATTGGGGGGGGGCCGGGGGGGGGGGGGTGAGAATGTTATGCTTGCGTGCATACATCAAATGTCTTTTTCATGCCATTGTTCCCAACAGTTTTGTCCAAGATTGTAGCAGCAAATTGTATCTTTCACTGGAAAAGTCATAGTTGTTGACCTGAAAATGACACCTGGCATTATTTTCAGCCATTTTCTACGCCATTTTTGTCATTTGCAGTCGGTCCTGTTATTCTTTATTGATGTGGATGTTAACTGTTTAATCAAATATTTATCTTTAATAGTTGAATTGATAACAAATGAGTAGCAAATGGACGTTGTAAACGGTAAATAATACATTAACCGAGTAAGTTTTTCCACATGAAATCGACCCACGAGAACAGATATTTAGCTAGTCAGGTATCGTCTGTTTTAGTTTTCGTTTGCTTTACTACTAACTTTTTCCCAGCTTTTTGATCCCTAAATTGGTTTGTGTTTCCTTGTTCCCTGATATATTTTGTCTTTGTTCCCACGTTCCCCAGTTCAAATTGGCCATGTTCCCTTGTTCCCCAAAACTCCTGGGAGGGGCCCATATGTTACTCATTATGCGGATCCGCAAGATCGCATGATCCACCACCGTCTGCCACAGAGAAGAAAGGTGCTCTTTCAAAATCTGCCCATCACGGAGAATCAAGGGCTTATGCCACCGTAGTTTAAGCGTTTTGACGTCAAAACTGTACGAAGAAATCATTGCTTCGATTAACTTTGATTTACTGGTCGATAAAATACTCCTGTGATATCAAATGATTCCAGTTTACAAGAAAAGCTATCTATCTGATATATTCTTGGGACCATTTTGTCGGGACGAGATCATGCAGTGCATTGCCTTGAGAACGATTTTCACCCTTGCCATCCGTGCTTGCTATACAAATCTCTCATTCATGCTTTCTCTCCTTTCTATCCTATTTATTTTCTTTTGCTTCTTTTTTGTTTTTGTTTGTTTGTTTGTTTGTTTTTTGCTTTTATCGTATATATGACGAAGAATTTGTTATTAAACATATTTTGACCGGTCCACCAAGACTAGCACTAACTATTCGAGTGCCAGTCGAATATTGTAAAATCCGATGAGTAAATAAGCAAATGAATAAATGTACGTTATGTGTGTTTTCATTAAATCAGTCTCCATTAACAAAGCTGCATTATTATTTTGTGGTCTCTATTGATTCTATTGATGGTCTCTATTGGTCTCTATTGATGTAAAGACATAGAAAGTAGCTTGAGATAGCCCTTTAAATTCATCTTGCGTTTCTCTTCCACTTCGTAGCTCGAAGTTTATCTGTCAGTTTTCTTCAAAATATCTGGTGCAGTGATATTTACCGTTGCGTGCGAGGCTTTTTCCCTTTAGTGATAAGTGTGCAAACAGGGTTTCTCATTTCGCCTGACGAGGAGTTATTTAATACATATTTAACGCCATATTCCGGTCATTTAATGATGTTATTCTTGCTGTTCGTACAGTTTATGTGATCATAATACCAGCGAGTAATTCTATCACTAGGGCCTCACCTAACTTCCTTTTTAAATTAAGGTTTGTTGGCCGTCGTCGGCGATGCCCTTTTTTTTTTTAAGGAGATTACGTTAATGAATATATTCATATTCATATTTATGGAGTCAATTTATATCAGACTATAAATTTTTGTTCGAAAAACAGGATCATGCAACTTGCAATCAGTCCCGCCCGCACGCCTTGGGGCTCACTGGGCGTCATTGAATATATGAATAGAACCGGTAACGATTGTTGGCAATAATAAATTATCAAAAAGTATAAAGACAACCATATTACATAAGACATGTTTATTTCATTACGACTACAGAAACTTCCAGAAGAAAGCAGTCGATTCAAGTTAATGTAGCTTCAAAAGTAAATTTTACTGACATTATGGTAAGTTCTCATCGAATGGTGTTCTAGTGCATGTTAATTTTCGCCGCTGATAGCGTTTGAGGTCGTTTTTTCTTTTTCTTTTCTTTTTTTTTGAATTGCACGAGTGGGAATTGAATTCCGTCGACAATAAGAGTGACAATTGAAATGGATTCAGGTGCGAGCGTGAGCCGGAGAACGTCGGTCGGCTTGAAATGGGTGCTCTTTTGCTGCATGCTGTGTTTTTAATGGCTGGCGGTCCTGTAAAAATCTAAAATTATTACTAATACGAGACTTGTAGTTTTCCGTAACGAGCTGGAGTATAACCTGCCTTTGAGTATGAATGAGCAATCATGCATTCTTATTGGTTCTCAGTGTGGATAATGCTGAGCCATTATGAGCCATGGGATAAACATATGGCACACTCCATTCTCGGGGGGAAAATAGTTCTTTTTTCGGTTAGTGGCTTAACTTTGTTTTAGCCGGATCGGAGTTTGTCTGTATTTTATTTCACTTCGCTTTTCGGCAGATGAGTAATCAATTTGCTACAGGCCGCCTTGCTGCATGCAATGATATTATCTTCTTCCGTGGGTGCGAAGTTCCGCAATTTAACCAGTAGTTTTGAACAACGGATTAACCCAGATGAAGCTGATATCAGGCCGTTCTTAAATGAGTTTCTGAACGTGGTCCGAGCATGTATCGAGAGGTTCCTATGTTTTCTGGCCGGCATTCGAAGTCCAACAAACTGCACATAAACGCAAAATATACTGGGGAATTCTACTCGACACCGGGTGAGGCGTCAGACGGTTGGACAAATAAATGATTTCTTGAACTTTAGTTTGAATACACTCTTTTGTTTATGAGAACTGTCTAATTTTGGAGCTGAGGCTGAAACTTCTCTTTTTTGGGGATGATGTTCTTAAAGTTACATGACTTCGATGGTGTGGAAGTTATTTTGGAAAGGTTGTAAATAAAAACTGCCCAATTGCAGTTTTCTAGTAGTTTTATTAAGAACACCTTACGTCGAGTTCGACTACAAACTGAGATGTTCTTCAGTGTATCATGCAATAAGAAAACCACATTGTTAATATTGATAAAGAAGACATGTCCTTAAGCATTTGGGCAAATTGTTGTTAGACTACGGTTTTGCATTTATTTTTCCTTTATTTATACTACAAACGAGCAAAATAAAAACGTTCGTAACTGAATCTCAGCCTGAGGTATGTTCTTAGCATGTTCTTAAAATTTTGGTTCATCTCAGCCTCAATGTTCTTATAAAAAGGTTCTTATAAAAAAACTGTCTCACCATACTTGGCAATCAAATAAAAAGACTAGACAAAGGTATAGACCCCCTCAGGAAATGATAAAGGCACACTATTTCAAAACTCCAAAAATCGTGCTGATATTCGATCAAACCGCATAGTCGACTAAAACGGAGCCCATGCGGATCCGGTCCGTGATGTAACTAACGTCGGAAAAGACCGACCCTTTGATCGACCTGATCTGACTCAGTTGTCAGTTATCAGCATGTCTCGCTTTTTCATTATCATGTTTAAATTGCTGAAACATTCTAATGTTGTTGAGAATGCTCTATTATATATAAACAGCGCATTAACGAAACTTTTTAGAAACAAAGTCTGACATTGATAAGGACCAGCTACCTCACCCGTTTATGGAAAATAAGACTGATCTAACTGACACAGACTCAACTAAAAAAACTGCCTTTGTATGTTGCGATAAGAAAAGTGCTCACGGCAGAGAATAAAAGATACCAAAACAACGATGCGTCTTGTTTTTTTCAAACGTAAATGAGTGAATTGATCGAAGGAAAAACTATTGTGGCTCATTGGGCTGTAATTTACATCTACGACTTGGCTCATTCTGAAAGAGAACCCAGCAATGTGACAGGAAAGAGGTTTTCCTCAATCCGTATACCCGCCGAAAAAAAATTGAGACAACGTCTTACCAAAACTGAACAAACAAAAGCTAAGAGTGATCCTGCTTTAGTTTCAACTGAACTAGTCTATTTTTTTTTTAAATCCAAAGCTGCTATCAGCTTGAAAGTGGTTTCGTGCACCTTCAACGAGATAAAGATCAAAAAGTTCAAAATGAAAGCCGTTAAAAATAGGTTGCATTAAAAATAATAAATAGCCCTTCGGGTTTAGAACATAAATGTGAAGCTTATTTTTGTCTGGTATTTACCTTGGTGTTGTTCTTTTCTCGACCGATAAGTTTCTCAGTGCAGCTGCTCTCGTGGCTACAAAAAGAATCACGAGATGATATGAGTATGTTATTGCTATTAGCTGTTTCAGCACGTGTGCTCATATTACGCTAAGCTAGTCTCCCATAGGTTGCATGAAACTATTTGCCAACACCTAAGACACAGCCAATATTAACGGCCGGGCGTGGGCGCCACTATTTAAAGATTGAGCGTAATTTCACGCATCCAAATGGTGACCGTGCTTCAAGTTGCGTCTGTTTGTGCTAAATTCTAGAGGTAAGTCTACTTTCAACTTTAGCTTTAGCCAGTAAAATCGTCGCTTGAACTGATTTAATCGACCCTGCTTCAATAACGGCAGACTTCTATTTTAGTTTGTTTAATCTGTGCTTTGCTTTGTTCGAAGAAGGTATATTGTCAGTTTTGATATGAAAGACCTTTGCATAAACTAAATCCACAAGAAAACGCAATTCTTTATAAAACTTCTACAAAGCCTATGCCAATTTTACTGAAATGAGAACTCACACACTCAAGCTAGAATACACTAAGTAAAAAAGATACGCTTTTTACAGAATTAACACCGTGCAGGAACCTTTCAGCACGGGAGTCTGGGTTAATTGACA
Organism: Astreopora myriophthalma; assembly: GCA_014634185.1. Classification (NCBI taxonomy): domain Eukaryota; kingdom Metazoa; phylum Cnidaria; class Anthozoa; order Scleractinia; family Acroporidae; genus Astreopora; species Astreopora myriophthalma. The sequence goes on along the minus strand of BLFK01000942.1, from coordinate 427,742 downwards.
AATACGATGACTCAAAGAGCGGGAAATACTTAATTACATTTGTTGCTTCGCTTTCAGTCCTTACCACAATGGCAGAGTGGTTTTATTGCGAGCCAGGCGGCTCTTGTAAAACAGCGTACCATCTTGACTGTAGGTTGTAACCTCTCAATGTTAATTTACACTTTGAGACGTGTAAAAATGTCTGGTTTGCCTCAAGAATAGAATACCTCGTCATCCTTTCCAAATTGTAAGCAGTTCTTTAATAACTTTATCAATATATCACTCAAGAACGGGTTTTTTGTTTTTTTTCTGCTGCCTTTATGCTAATACACTTCTGTTTAGCATATCTTTGAGACGTTTCATTTCCTTGCCAAGAGTCCAGTTCTAGTCTTTTCCGGCATCCTTTTCACTTAGCACCCAATTACCCTCCCACAAAGAGCGGTCAAGCTCAATTGAACGATAATGATAAAAGGCAAATGTTCATTTGCAAAGTATTCTGACAGCTAGCCGGAGAGCAGGCAGCTCAGACCACCACATAAAATAACTAAACTTCACGGAGCCACCTGTACCGAGCCATAAACAGCAGAACAGGAAACAGGCGGTCAATAGCTTTCATGTGAATCGTCTGCCAGCACTGCACAGATAGTCACAGCTCTCAGCGGAATCGCACAAAGATTGAAAGGGGAGTTGCTAGTATGCAAATGAACGAGCCGAGTAAAACAAAAAAAAAGCGAACGATAAAATATTGCAATTGAGTTGGTGCACAATAGGATTTCAATATGACTGGAATGTTCAGTGGTAGTTGCAGTCAACGCCCAATAAAACGGATTATCTGAACGACGAATATTTACTGTCCTATTTTGAATAGAGAAAAGCCAGTGGAATATATATATATATATATATATATATATATATATATATATATATATGAAAGTGGGCTGGACTAGTTCTCGTTCGTTTTATTCGATCGACAGAACTGTTTCGTGAGAGTGTTTCCCACTCGTCAGGATCTGGATGACAACGCCAATTAGTTGGTTTAGATAGAGTTCCCTTGACGCAACACGTGCTTTTACAATGCTAGGTGTATTTCAGTAAGAATTTGTTTGCATGACTACAAGTGTTCACAAGTTCTGATCTTTTGTTAAGAGTGACTAGTTCTGGTTTGCATATGATGTTGAACTTTTCTAAAGTGCACAATTTGCATCTTTTAGTTGCTTTTGGAGTATGACTGCGCCCTGTCCAGGATTTTCCATCTGATCGTGTAGTCTACCTTAGTTTTCTTTAACTGCCATACGTATTTGCTGAGTTCAGTTTGGCTGCTGTATGCTTCATCTCAAAACGATTGTTTATGGTTGGCGTATCTGGACTTGAAATCTGTGTCGGTTAATCCCACATAGCATTCACTCCCCAGCTCTGTTGTTACAGTGGCTTGGTATACGATGCCTCTTGCTAGACACTTGGGTTGGTTTGCTTCAGCAGGCGCTTGTTGTGTGCGTCGATTGTGCTCTTGACATTAGGCATACAGCTGTAAGATAGTTTGAGGGTACTGCGGTTGAATATAGGTCTTTGGGCGTGTCCTCTGGGAAAACATTCGCAAACGATACGCAAGAACTTCTTTCCCAGCATACGTATGGCAGTTAAAGAAAACTAAGGTAGACTACACGATCAGATGGAAAATCCTGGACAGGGCGCAGTCATACTCCAACGCAACTAAAAGATGCAAATTGTGCACTTTAGAAAAGTTCAACATCATATGCAAACGAGAACTAGTCACTATTAACAAAAGATCAGAACTTGCGAACACTTGCAGGCATGCAAGTAAATTCTTACTGGAAAACACCTAGCATTGAGAAAGCACGTGTAACGTCAAGGGAACTCTATATAAACCAACTCATGAGCGTCGTCATCCAGATCGCGACGAGTGGGAAACACTCCCACGAAACAGATCTGTCGATCGAATAAAACGAACGAGAACTAGTCCAGCCCACTTTCTTTTAGACGAAGCTCCATTACTGACGAGCACTGTCGAGGACAAATCGGACCACATATTCAGTATATAAGTTCGCCATGTTTTTTCTCTATTTTTTTAATTTTATTGATTTTTTTATTGATTTTTAAAATTTAATTTTGTTTTTACGATAATATTTTTATAACTGGTAACTGGTAAACTTTATTAAATACTCCCATCAGGGCTTTTCAGTATCTATTCACAATAATTCCAAGGCCTGACTCGTCTTTCCAGGCTTCTGTAATAAAAGGGTCTCAACGAAAGTAATTAGAATAACGAGAGAGGGAGGAAGAGGTCAGTCTATCTGGCCGGTATCTTGAATACGCATCCCTTCGAAGGCCATAAACTTACATTACACTGTTGAACAGTAGTCTCCTGTTACCAATTCGGCAACATTGAACCACTGGTCAGTGATAATTTTGTTTTTGCCCAGCTTGCGTGTTGACTGCATATCCGGTGTGCTATGCTGAGACCCCACAAACGATAACCCCGGTCTGAATGCGAAATTTTCCGGCCTAACACTAAGCATAGATTACAGTTAGTCATTTTTACAGCCGACAAATGGATTTGCGAAGCAATTTTATGGTGAGTAATTAACCATCGGTAAATTTCATGGGATCAGTTTTATCTGATGCTGTAAGATAAATTAAAGGCGGTCTGAACTCTCAGTATCACGGCATATTTTTACAATATTGAAGTCAGAGAAATGCTTACAAAATTGGGAGATACAAAAAATGTATGAACCGAATAAGTATTGTGCATATATAGTCGTAGCCATTTCTCAGGACTTCTCCGCTCTTTACTTCTCTTCATTTTGCTAGATTTTGAGATTTCCGTTACAAATTATGCCTTTGCCTTTAAAAACTGAATCACATACAATAAATGGAAAAGTCAACTTTGTGTGGGACAGTTAGTCTCCAAACCCGACCCAATCATTTCTTATACTTTGAGTTAAACAATGAAAATTCATTTCATTTCATTGAAATAAAGTAAGGATTAAAATGGCGGACAACTTTAACTATTAAAAGTGTTTTATCATTCTCACCATTAAGTGGTCGTCTCGAATATTTCCTTAATCAACCTCTTTATTACAAAAGAATACGAACAGGAGGTGGATTTGAGTTCCTACTGCTTTGGTCGCTATCTTTTGCCATCTTACGGAAAACCGTTCGTCCGTCACTGAGGAATAGTGACTAACTGAAATTACTACAAATTTCTGGATTTGCATCTAATCGAAGGAAAAAAAGACTAATTAATCAACATTTCTAGTTTCATGCAAGTAATGTTTCACTTACAGGAAGCCCTCAGTTGTAATTGATTTTGCAAAAGCGGTTTTCCTCAGGATCCCAGTATGAAATGAGTGACATCTACACGCAACATAAATCTTGTACAATTCAATAATTTCTGAATATATGAGGCATAAAATAAATCCCCAAGTCTTAGATATCGACAAGCGCGATAAAATAAGGCCAGACCCCCAAAACGTAATCATTTGAACAGTTACAGCAATGATAACTGATTAAGGGCAGAAACGCAGACCCTTAACCTGTGTTTATGTTTTTAAGGGAATACAACAAAAAAGGTTTTAAAAAGACTGTTTTATGATCAGGTCGTCCACAGTTTAAGCTTCCTTTCTCTATTTTTGCTATTGCTGTTGTTGTTGTTGTTGTCGTTTGTGGTGGTGTGGTAGTAGCGTGCTGTCATCCGACTACGCTTTTATAGTTCTTTGATGGTCATATATTCAGATTTTTCACTGTATACTGATGGTAAATCGGTGATCAAGCATACGAGCACGTCCGTGAGTTTAACCGCAGAGCACGACGACCTGGAGACAGGGCAGTGAAGCTGCTCACGGGACTAGGCACGCAATGCGTGCGTTGCAAGTGCATCTTCGCACGTGACTCATTCCTGCGTCCCTTCGTTCGATTCATTCTGAAGTATGTTCAGCATTTGACACAGACTGGTTGATGACATTTCAAACTTAAATTGCATCAGTATTTATTCCCAAAGGAAATATATATCGTCTTTTTTAGAAACACTTTAAAAATCAAACTGAAGACTTTTCTCTCTGAAAAATGGAAAACAATGGGTCTGTTATTCGGTAGTCATCGGAAACTATCGTTTCATGCATTTGTTTGGATGGAAAAGGAAACTGATGCTCTTCCCCTGAATTACACTTCCCCTGACTTAGACTTCTTCATAATTGCCTTAAGACTTCACTTAATTTGTCTGATTAACTGCCGAGAAGTCATTCATATGTAAAAAGATAATTCTAATGAAATTGTACCAACTGTTGGATCGAAAAAGGCAGGATTATCCCCAACGCCCAACCGCTTCCTGTAATGTATAAGTGAACTCGAAAAATTGGTGGCTTATGAACGGGTAACAGAGCTGTAGGGAATGATTGCAAAGCAGGGTATAGGAGAAGGCGTGCGGGTGTGTAGCAGCCCAACAGTACTAGGAGCCGCCCCGTTCGATCTTGCAATCTAGTTCCTTTCACTGAATACACCTTTTCCGCGAAAAACTTTTCGATTGAGATTCTCGCATTCATAACAATGACGTGAACACAGCATGATCAGTTACTTTGTTTTGATTGCCGCCAAATACGAGTTTAAAAATAGCTGCTTCTGTGCCCTACTAAAGGTTTAAGTATGGAAAAGAAGGGCCGTGAGGATTTGTTTCGCCCTGTGAATCGCTATCGACCGAAAACAGATTGCTTTCCCCCTGTTCTTAGCACCTATGTGACAAACAAGACAAGACAAGTAGTTGCAATCTGTTCTCGTACCCCAAACGTAAACTTAGACGAGGATATCCCGGCGGGGTGAGCCTGGATCTAATTTCTAACCGGATTTTTTCTTAGCATGTGTTCCCGAGGTTCCCGAACCAATTCCTTGGCTGTAATTTCTACTCTTGTAGTTCACAGTATTTTCGTTAGCATTTAATTGACAAAAAAATAACTTCAAGCTAAAATGACCCATTTTGATCGATGAAGAAGAGGCAGCAACTGGTTTAGTTCACGTTTTGTCAAAGAAATACAACTCTTAAATCTTGAAGTACTTCCTCGAGCAATTATGCAGCAACCGTTAATCACTTTCTAGGCTCATTTCCCTGTGTATGGCACTTTACTTGGAAAACACCTTTCCTTCTGTTCCGTGACTGTTGATCAGGCAGGGCCTTTGTCAAATTTGAATTCAATGCCAAAGATTGTCGGTAGCTCTTGACTAATTTCATAGGATTAAGTTGCAGAACGGAACCCCATCGGTTTTAGAGTTGCCATACATTGTTTCGTTTCTTTTTTGTTTTTTGTTTTTTTCCGTTGGTGTTTTGTTTGTTCTCTGAGTTAAACCCAGGGGACGTTGTTGCCTGGTGTTCTAATATTTTTTAAGAGCTTGATAAAGTGTAATATTGTAAGATCGTCTCCCACGAGAAAGACTGACGTTTGAAAGTCGTCATCGAAGTCAAGTGATTTCCGTGTTTCTCGTCAGTACATGATATGAAACCTCTGGTCATTGACCTGTGTTTGGTAAACAGCTTTAGCCTTAAGTTGTTCCGACTTGGGGCTTTGACTACTTGTAAACTGGGCTTAACATAAGTACTATCAACGTTAACTAAAACCTTGTCCAAAAAGCCAGGGAGACAACATTTTACGAGATATGTAAGACCCGGATCAAAATTGACTACCTTTTGAACCTCGTCCAAAAGTCGTACTTACCGTAAGTGGGAGAATGAATAACTTCCTTCAAAGCCGGAATATCAGCTTAGGAATTCCGAGTTCTCCGAAGCCTTTTCATCTTAACAAGATGACTAATATAAGCTTAAGAAAATGGTTTGAACCCAGGAGTAACAATAATATAATCTTATTTTCTCCCAAATGCAATCAGTACGGCGAATGTGATCTCGTGCAAATTCCAGACACAGGATCCGTGGGGTTCGACGGTTGCTGTGTAGTGTTTATCTGAATAGTTTTATACGTAGTGCCCCATAATTGTTTCTTACTCATTATTTCTCACACAAGCAAACCTATAGTCCTATCTGTGCACAGTGTCACTGAGTATAACAGTCAGTTCTAAACTAAAACACGTTGAGATCCCCTTTCACTTGCTTTCGGGAGGGTAGTGAACTTCTTTCAGTACTCTTAGTTTCCCTCAAAACAAAGTGAGTTACTGTCTGAAGGCACCGAGATCAGTTTCATTCTACATCGACTGCAACACGTTAAAAATTCTCAAATTGAATAGTAAATTTGTAGGACTGGAACGAAGATTCGAGAGCATGGTCTGAAAAACCCATAGCAAACGTTGTTCAAAGTTTCGCTCAACATCTGGATGCTTATCTGGTGTGCTTTATTCTGCCTCAAGAGCCGCAATGAAACATACATTTTCATTGCTGGTTAAACCCTTGAACTAAACAAGCAAGAATTTATTCCTGCCGTTTTCTAAATGCATTCTGTATGTATGACCTCGTTGAAGACCAATATGCAAAGGCAACATAAAGAGGGTTCGTGGAAAAAAATGTATTAGAACCATTAGCAAATGATGACAGCTCATGACCACATCGCTACCGTTTTCGATAATTGATATTTACTGATTAGAAAGCGTACCGAGAAATGATAATTAATTTATTGAATATATATATATATAAACCTCAAGTGATGATTTTTAAGCGATTTGGAGCTATTAATAGCAATGTGTAGCCCACACATCAAGAAAATCCTTCCCAGCAATCTAATGCATGACTTAGAAAGTAAACTTTGAGCAATTTCAAGATCGTTATCGAGGTGCACTTCTCTTAAAAGGTAATGGAATTCTCTTTAAAAAACTGTCTGGAGATAGTTTCAGTCGAGTTTGTTCTGTTGAGGTGTGCAACATTATCTTCTAGAATTAGCAATGGTTTGTGTATCATGTGCTTTCAAGTTTGGTGCAGAAACACAGTTGGAGTTAGTTGTTCGTGATTCGCATCTTGCCCACGCGCCAGACACTCGGTTCCCGGTTCAAGTGGCTTAACCGCCCCCGCTCGTGTTTGCCAGATAATCTAATGATCATCGTGCAAAAAAAAACTATAAAAGAGAGAGATCTTGTCTGGGAATGAAATCTCTAATCATAGGATTTTTGTAACTGAATTGGAGTGGGGTTTGGCGTTTCTTTCGCAGGGCTTATATTCTTCAGTATCGTGTTGTTATCTCCGATCCCATAAACGATGGATAGCAAATACTTGCTTCCTTTGACGGTTGTATTGGCTGTGTTCCTTGTAGCAGGTAAGTACGGACCCGTGTTCTCTGCTGAATTGCTTTTTGTTTTCTTTGTTGAAATGAGTAACAGATTATGCTAGTGTGTCCCTGCATGGTGCAAAATATACGAGGAATTCAACATAAGATTGACTTCACGTGTCGAA
>BLFK01000942.1:407867-412867 GCA_014634185.1 Astreopora myriophthalma | reverse complement strand
CCACTGGTTTGACTATGCTTTGAGTATCCGATTTTGAGTAACTTACCCGAACTGTCGCATCTGCAAATGTCCTTTGTTGGTCCCGTAGACCAAACCATTCCCCACCAGGGGATGGAAGAACGCTGCATTGACACTAACGTGTGATCGCTGATCAGCCTCGCAATTATGCATGACACTCAAGACAGGCTGAGAGATTAAAGCGAAGATGAAATTAATTGGTAGATTGCATTAAGCCACTAAATAAACTGTGACAATGTTGTGATCACAATTATGTGAACTGCGCCACCAGGCAAGCCAACAGGGTGTTGGTCAATTGCATGTTTTCGTTACATCTCGATAGCTCACAGGTCAAAAAGTATTGATTTACCTTCATTTCATCTGCCGATTTGCTGTCACTGTCCATCAATCGAAAGACTTGAGCCACCATCTGCCGTGACGTAAGATGCCAATGAAGTCGCCTGGCCGCTAACCCAACCATAATGAATCGATTGTGGGGAGACAGGCTAATCGAGATGGCATTTGGGCCTACAGCCAGAATAATATACTTGCGGTTAATAGTGATTCCATCTACATCTACATCTTCCGCCAAGAAACTTGGGGGTGGCAGGGAATTTAAATTTTTCTTCCTCACTGGTGACGGATAGGCCACTTCCGAGTTCACTTCAGCCTCATTTTCAAAGCGAGTCTAAGTGCGAAGTCTTTTGTATGAAAACGAGTTCATTCATATGCAAAGTAAAACGTATTACCATCACAAAACTTTCGCACTTAGACTCGCTTTGAAAAAGAGGCTGATGTGAACTCTGAAATGGCCTATTTAGCTGCCAGTTTTACGCAGCTTGCTTTTAATCGCACTAATGAAAAGAAATTCGTTTCCCAGCTCTAGCTAAAAGAAAAATGCAGAGTTCCCCTTACTTAAGCTTTACTTTCCAATACCATCACGTCAACTTTTTTTATTAGTTACAGGTATACTCAATTTAAATGATTAAAAAAAGCATTTACCCTGCCTTCAACAAAAATACTCATTGCACAATGTTCTTACCAAATTTTTTTGTGAACACGCACTGCCCCAAGTTAGCCTTGTGCAAAGAAAACACAGCAACCACTCCGTCATCCGGGAAGCCTTGAGCACTGGGCACTAATGTGGCTAGCAACTGACCATCGCTGGAGATGTCACAGCTTGCATCATTATGTATTTTACAGCTCGGCGCGATCACGTGACAGTGACCTGAAAAGAACAATGAGTCAACCTCAAATAAGGCAAAAATTTTCCAACATTGCCTTTTTCGGTAATGCGCCCAAGTTGGCCGGAACGCCCATACCGTTGCTTAATTTTCAAGCAAGTGAAATAGTCCCTGCAAAATGGGCCTCTCCTCCCAAACCGCACATGTAACTGAACTCGTCGAGTGAAACATGGAATGGACTGAATATAAAATTAAAAAGCTTTGTAAAAATCATTCCATTATTGGCTCTACATTCGCTAAAACTCTGTCACCAGCTGAGTCAGTGTGGGCCTTAATATTTCGTGCATCCTCCAAGCCCTTTTCATTTGCTTTCATTTACTTTCGTCATAACACCCCAGAACAGGATAAAATCACCTAAGTGAGGTTTAAAAAATAAGCTGTTTCAACAACTGATTGGCGGTTACTTACTGTTTTTCAAATCTGGTAATTCCACTTGAGTGAAGTCCCACCACTGCAAGCGATGGGTAGTATTAATTATGTTACTGGCTACTGCTCCTTCACCGCACCCTGCAAAGGCGCCCGCTATGGCCCTATTTATTGCAGTCCTCAGGGCAAACTGGGGCCCTCCATTCGTTCCATCAGCCACAACTACTGCCGTGTGTACGTGCCTAAACGTCCGTGCCGTTGCCGTCGCAATGGCAGTCCCAGATCCCTGGCTTCCACCCAAGGTTGCAAAGCTCGAGCTATGATTAGAGTCATGGGAAAGAAAACTAGTCCGCGATGAACTGGGGCCTACATTTATGACGCGCCCAACACCGATAACACGATCATTGGATTCCTGGTCCTGTTCATCTGGTATGGCAACCTCCTCACCAGAAACTGAATCAAAATACTGAGAGTTAAAAGGCACAGGTGTTTCGGATGAACTGCTAGTGTCCGAATACACGTCTGTATCACCCGCGCTTAAACTCAAGCTGACGCTAGAGTTTGCGTCGGAGGAAGAAGACTCAAAACTGACAGAGTTTGTGCTTGGTTCTACTTCCATCTGTTCAGTTCCTCTGCCGCTCCCCCTGCTTGTTACATGGAAATTCCATGAGTTGTTGTCACGAGCGCGAAATATGCCGAGAACACCTCTGTAATCTTCCCCCGCGCCTTCGGCAGAATCTGTGGTTTCATTTCTTAAAGGAGATGAAAATGTGTCCCTTTCTCGAATAGAAGAGTCCGAATTTAAGTTTTGCCAAGACTCGGGAGAAATTGAAGATGAAGCACTAGCAATGGAATTGGAATTCGATTCGTCTCCACTTCTTTGGGGAATAGGATTGGTTGTTACAGATGGTGACGTAGAACCATTAGACGCTGATGAACGTAACATGTAAGCAGCGACTTGGTCTGCGCCTGCGCGATAATTGCCAACGGAATGCAGAAGGCGATTGACGCAAGATGAATGACTGCAAATAAAGCAAAGCGGAAGCACACTAGTCATTAGTAATTTCACTCAATCGTGTGGATATTTGCTTGAACACTTTTTTCATATATCAGCGTTTTCCAATCTAGCCAGCCCCACGACAGCAAGAACATTGAGTCCACCATCAAGCAAACTCTGTTTTCAACCTTGTTCTGTTTCTGTTTCGCAACAACCTACGCAGCAAATAAATAATATTATTGGGAGAGGAATTATACTAGAGACAAGTCACAAAATACGTTTAGCTGTAATTTACTACCTTGGTGGAAAGGTTCCAGGATTAGCCTGCAGTTACAGAGAAAAAAAAATACAAATTAGAAAAGGCCAAATTTGAAGAGGCCAAACGTGTATACGCATAATTTTCTGTGTAATAATTATGTATTCATATTATTGTTCCTCCCGACTCGATTAGCTCCGTTACAATCGAGTGCACAAATGGTAGATGGAAGTTATTCAAACGTAAATAAAGTTGTTGTAGTTGACAGAAGCCTCGTCATTCTCTATGATGGTCTTACCATTTGCGGGGCAACGTTTGTGACTGCTGTAAGAATGTGATCACCAAGGGGGGAAAATGCCACCAGCCTGAAAAAAGAAAAAATATATATATATATATGAAAACGAGCAAATCTTAAACTGAAGAACTCAATATATGTTGCTTTGCAATTTACAAGTTTACAGATTGAATGTACTAATAATTAAATCGCAACATTCTGACAAAGCCACTCAGTTATAAATGGTTAGAGGCAAGGGGTTTGTCTGTAACTTACAACGCACTTGTTCAACAAATGAACATGACCAAGAACGGAGGTCAACGACAATTGGAGAAATCCATCATATAATCCCCGAAATATACAGCCATCCCATACGTTCTTCAGGCAGTTTAAAAAACGTACATAACACAATAATAACAACAATAATAATAATAACAGTAACAGCAACAGCAACAGTAAAAGTAACAGTAAAAGAAATAGCAATAGTAATAGTATTTACTTCTACAAGATTGGTTTTAAAGAAGGCATCACAAACATAATTATGTGATGCCAGTTATGTCTAGTTACGATAAGCACGTCTTGACAGTTAAACCCCTACCTGACTTTTTCCTCGGCTGATGTTGTCTGAACACATGCAAATGGCTCAGGCTGATCCCAGCTCCAGAAGTACAGCTTGTTACTGGTGGCTATTAACAGCACATGATCGATGGGATGAAAAGCCAGCGATGCTATGACAGCTTTATCAGGAGGAGTGTAAAGTTCGCTGTCACCAGTCTTGAATAATAAATAACACAAAAATAAAACAAGATTTAGACACCTGCTTGTCCAGTTGGATCAGTTAGTAGAGCTCTGGAATACTGTGCCAGAGGTTGTTGGTTCCACTCAACAAAATACTCAGCATCATTAAATAACTGAGGAGAAGGTGATACCTTTGTAATGACATCTGCAAATTATTAGACTTTCTTGTCTTCTCAGAAAAGGATGAGAACCCTTAGACCCTGCCTCACAACACTTACTCGTAAACTCTGTGGCACAAAAACCAACATTTGATTTGATTTGTTCTGATTTCAGTTGATTTGTAGTCTCCCCAATTAGTAGAGCACTCGTGCTCGGCTAGATAACCTGAGACTTAAATAAAGTGATTATTATTATTATTATTAATTATTATTATTATTATTATTACGTTACATCTACACATACACATACAATTCTATCGTTTCTCGAATGCGTACATGGGGCATACAGCCGCATGCTGCAATATCTCACCTTTAGATTCCACACTCTAACTTGCCCTCCGAGGCAGCCTGATGCAAGCAGTTGATTGGATGAAGGGTGGAATGTTAAGCACCATGGTGTTCGAGGATGGCCCTTAAGTGTGTTGATACATTCACCAGTTTTACAATCAACAATACGTACTGTATGATCACCATGGGAAGATGCCATTTTTGTCCTAGCAAGTAACGACAAAACTATTAATAGACTCACCTCATAGAATTAAATCACTGATGACAAGAATAGGAAAGTTTCATAGCCGGTCCATTAAAAAGATACAAGTAAGGGCATTCCTTTGGGGTACCTTCCCAATCTGTCCAGCTTAATACAACACCTCCCAATTATAAGCACCTCTGGAATGGATATACGACCCCTGCATTTATTCTTGAATAGACAGAGTTAGGTCAAGTGCTTTTTACAGCTAATGTGTGTCGTACCTGCCTTTCTTTTGCTCTGGTCCAGCTCTGTTTGCATTTTAAGGCTTTTAGTGACAAGTGTTTTTTTGCTGAAGGAAAGTCTTGAAAACTTACTATAATGATGCTCAAGGCTTGTTGTCATTTCTGGACAATTTCTAGCCCGTGAGGATACAAGCCC
>BLFK01000942.1:393303-407853 GCA_014634185.1 Astreopora myriophthalma | reverse complement strand
CCCCCCCCCCCCCCCCTAAAAAAAAAGGGGGCAAATTTATGAACATAACCAAAACACTTCGTAAATGGAACACATTTTAGGAATCCTACTGATGAACAGTTGCTGCATTCAGATATTTTCACAAGCAACAATCAATTGCAATCTGTCCTTTTTGAATTGCAAAGGCCTTTAAAATATGATAAGACACATATTACAGTAGCTAATAATTCATTTTTCACAGTAATTTTTGTTTGCATTTACCTGTCAGGACTGAAGCAAATAAGAAAGGTGGACTTTGGCAATCCTGGTAAATGGCACATCTACAAAACAATAAAAATGAAAATTTTCACTTAAGGGCACATGTTCAACTAAACTGTTCCATGCATTGTCTACTTTTTGTGTAAGCATTCACATGAATGAAGAATTTAAACAATCTTAAATGAACACAAATGCAATTTGGTGGAACGTGGGCCTTTAAGATGAATTTTATATTCCTTGTAGTTATGACCATGTGATTAAACATGTAAAATAAGAACTCTGCAAATGCTTCACCCTTCACTAGCAAAACACTTATGGCTACTAAACTGATAAACAGAGAGCAGAGACCTTGACCTCTTTGACAATTTGTTTGCACCTGGCCTTCATTGTTTTGCTAGATTTAATCTATTTGTGAGAAAACAGTCCTGGTTATCATCACCAAGGGATTGCTTGGAAAAATGCAATGATAAACTACGGTATGTGTATAACACTTGAATTCTGTTAAACCACAGTAAGCTGGGCAAAAGCAAATGAAATAAAATAATTAGAGTTCTATCTTGATGTCTAATTTAGGGGTTCAAGGAAAAGCAAAGTCTACATGATGAAAGAAAAGAACACAATCATATCCAACAAATCATATCTTTCCTTTTAAAAATAAATCTTGCTGACAGAAGATAATGTGGTTGGCAGCAGTACATTTAATTATTTTGTATTCACCGTAGCACATGACCAGGGGATAGAAACACTACAAGGATTTTAATGACTTCCTGGGAAGAAGAACATATCCATTTGTTTATTCCTGGGTGCAATCTTGGTGGCCCCTGACAGTCAAAATTAGTTTAGTCTTACTGCAACAATGAGCAAAGTTATTCCAACACATATAGTCAATTATGTTGTCCAGTCAAGTGAATGCCTTTAAGGTTGGGAGAAATTTGACTGTTTGCCAACTAAAACTGAAGATAAAAGACAAAATTAAAAAAAAAACATGCTTTCCCATCCTAGGAGGCTGATCTCTTAGAAAGCAACTCTTCCATGCCATACTTGTAGTGGAAATAATATTTCCCTCTAATGTTATTCAACTCTGTCAAACACTTGGAAAGGACGGTCAAAATAATTATAAACATTATTTCAAAGAAAATCAAAGTCTACCAATAATAAAGTTCTTATTACCACAAAAAATTTCTGATCACCATGAACATTTTAATTCCAATGCAGTAAAATGTTAATTTTTGGGATTGAAATTTAGCCACGGAAATCACTTTGAAACAGATGTGGCATTTGAAATCAAATGTGGTTTAGCATTGTCTGTACTCTTATCGACAACCATATTCCTCAAAACAGTGGTAAAAAATGTTGTGGACTCACAAGGTGCAGCCGATTGAGTCCACAACAAATTTTGACCACTTTGATGATGAATACCATTCTTGATAAAAGTACAGACAATGCTAAGCCACGTTCAATTTATTTTTAAGCCGGTGACACACCGTTCAACATTTTTTCATCAACAAATGTTGCAGCTTCTTGCAAAACAAATGTTGAACAGTGTGTCATGCAATGCTGAATGTTGAAACAGTCCAATCAACACGTTGAACAATGTTGAACGCAGTTGAATGAAAACAGAGACAAGCCCTATTCCATTCAAAAAGTTGCTGCAACATTGTTGCTGCACAATGTTGAACAGTGTGTCACCAGCTTTACCACAATATCAACGACAAATTTTAGAGTCATCCATGTTTGAGAGCTGAAAAAGGCATTGCATGACACGTTGACATGTCTAGACTTTAATCAACAATGGCAAATTAGAAATAACTAGCGATTGTACGTGGTAAAAAATTCTTACAGATTATGAGTACTATTATTCATTTCCTTTTAATTTCAGGCCATAGCTATTACATGTACTTTATATTAATCCATATGTCTTTCTACAATACATGAAACTGTTGTTTTCAGAGAAATTCCCATAGTTGCTGCATTATGCTGTCATGACATTCAGGAAGCATTTTTGTGTCAGTATTTTTCCCTATATCAAAATGCCATCAAGTCAAGTGATGTTTATTGTGTATATATGTTGCAAGTAATTTTTCATTTCAGTTAATTTTATTTTTAACTAGGTAAATTCTTTTAAACTAGGTATTTTTTTTTTAACTAGGTAAATTTTTTCTCTCTATTTATTTTTATTGTTTTAAAGTATGAGAGGAGTTTGGGTCAGGAACACTTATCATACAACAAATTATTTTGTCGTTGGGGTTTGGAGTAAGCCTCAGTATAACAATTTTAGGCTTGGGGTTAGGGTTAAGGTTACTTTTCATGCTAAATACATTGTTTGGAATACATTAGTTTCTTGAATGAAATAATAAGGATCCTTTAATAAATATCAGTCTTTCTGTTACATGCATTGAACTGGAAATCTGGCCCCAGTTGTTCGAAGGGTGGGTACCACTATCCACTGGATAAATCACTTGGATTGGTAGCATTTATCCACTGGACAGTGATTTATCTGGTGGCTAGCATTATCCACCTTTTGAACAACTGGGGCCTGTTCAATAATGTTCAATATGATTTATTGATTGTAAGCCATTTTGCAAGCTTTTGTCAAACTGCACATTGGGTTCAGAGCACTTCATTAGTCTTGCTGGAGATATCAGTGTTGAGATTTTTCCAAACTTTGTTGTGATTCCCACATAATTGTTGCTTTCAACTGAGATTACTTTGCCAAACAGTACGTTAGGATGTAACGGTGATCAATCTTCACAGAGACATAGTCATCAGTGTCAATCATATTTGCTTTTTTTCTGGATAGCTTCATTTCCTCATATAGTTTTTTTGTTTTTCATTAGTTGCAATCCTTGTTGCTTTCTGTTCTTCCAAATCATCAGCCAGGGCTTTTCTTTTGTGGGAGGATGAACTGGCTTTATGTTTGTAACTTAATTGTTTCTTCTTCATCATATTCTACAGTGATATCTTCTAGATTTACATGATCTGCTACTGGTGTTGCTGTATATGAAGATGTTGGAGTTGCCGTGCGGCTGTTGAAGGTGTTGCGTGGCTGATAGTTTGGTGTTGGGGGTGTATGCCAAATACTAGTTCATATGGGCTTTTAGATGTGGCTCGGTGTGCAGTGATATTCTTTTTGTAGGCTGCTTCCTCAATGAAATTGCACCATTTTGTTTTATCAGCCTTTTTTTTCTTTAATGATTTAATTTGGAGACATTTTCTTTCACAGTTCAGTTGTTTCTCTCCACCAAACCCTGGGTTTGCAGTGTTCGTGGTGTACCATGAACAAGTTTTATGTTGTGTGATTCAAGAAATGCTCTCGTTTGTTTATTTTCAAATTCTCTTCCATTGTCAGTATGTAACAAGGTTGGGAAACCAAGTAGCCAGAAAATTTTTTTAACTGATCGTAACACTTCTGCCGTTTTTTTAACAAGAGCACACAGCCAGGAGAATTTGCTGTAGTGATTTGTAATGTGTAAAATCCACTTTTGTTTTTGTCCACAGGACACTCCAAATTTCTGAAGTCCATGACATAGGTACATGTAGTTGTTGGCCTGGATAGGATTTGTCATTGGTTTCTTTGTTGGATGTGTCATGCTGGCTTGCTGTTTATGTAGGTGGCATTGTCCTACAAACTGCTGTATAACATGCTGTGATATTTCAGCATAAGTTCTCTTTAGGTAGTCTTCGGTCTTGTCTCTTCCTCAGTGAGCTGTTTGATAATGGACATCAGTTAAGACTTGATACAGGTCTTGTTTTAGAACCACAATCTTCATATCTTTGGACAGAATATTGTTATTCTGTAATGCCCACTGCTTTCTTTCAATTGCTTTAACTTCCAGTTTTGTTAAACCACATTCTTCATGATTTTTCTTTGAATTTTGAAGCCATTTCTTGGCATTGTTATAAAGCCCATCATCAATAAATACAGTAAATTTACTGTTTCCCTTTTTTGTTTGTTTAAGTTTTTTCAATTTTTCATAAAATTGTTCTTTATCAACACAGAAGGCCCCATGCTTTTTATGCAGTCAAATTTGGATGCAACTGAGCATGCTCCAGTTCTGCATCAACTTATAATTATTATTTTGGCTGAGTTGGACAGAGGCCAAAAAGGAAATTAATTCATTCATGATTAAATAATATGAGAGGATTTTGGAGGTTGGTGGTTCAAGCCCTGAAGGTAAAAACTTCAATACAAAAAAAAAGAACTAAACATAGAATTAGGTGATGAAGAGGGTTTAGCGTAGTAGTAATAGGGGATGGGTGGAAAAGGATAGTCAGGGGGGTGCAAAGGGTAAAAGGGAGGGGTGCTAGGAGGAAATGAGAAGGGGAGAAAGATCTTTTTGAATTGCTACTTTTTAAGACCCCCTAAAAAGCCATGCCCCTGTTTTTAAACACACCCCATAAAATAAATCCCTTTTAGACAGCTGATGATAAAAAGTTACCTAGTTTAAAAAATTTACCTAGCTAAAAATAAAATTACCTGAAAAAAATTAAATGCAACATATATGCTTAGGTTTTGTGAGGACAATCTCACCAGCTACTTTACAGGTATAACACAGAAAATTAAAAATGAAAAGAACTTAATTGCAATAATACCTTCAACAAGTAACAGAGAATAATATAAGATTAAGATTTAAAATCTATGTACGTAAGACCAGATAATAGCTTATCATAAAATAAGGTTAAAACTCAAACAAAACTAAAACAATAAATAATACAAGGTGTAAGATATAACAATCATATCAAACTTGAGAAGTCTAATTTTTTGATAATATTTTTAAAAACATTAAGAGATCAAATAGTTCTACATGAGTCAGGGATTAAGTTCCATAGCTTTGGTGCCGTAAACTTCCACGATTTTAAACCGTAAGTTGTAGTGTTGGCCTTTGGCAGCTTTAATGTGTCGTTTCCTCTTACTAGGTCATAATTACTGTTTCTATATCCCATCAGTTTTGTGATACTCTTTCGTGCATGTTCACTATTTATAACTTTAAAAACCGTGCAGACTATTTTTGCAAGGCGTTGATTCACAAGTGATGGTAAGCCTATTTTATCAAGTAGTTCACAATAGGGCATTTGTTTTTCATTAAAAACAGAACAGAGAGCACCCTTGTTAACTTTTTCTAGCTTTGCAGTGTTTTTATTGCAGAAATACTATGTCTCTGAACAGTAGCTGAAGTGCAGAATACCATACGCAAGGTATAAACACTTTCTTGTTTCAAATGGAAGGATCTTTTTCATTCGCTTGAGTACAGCGATCTGCTGGGAGACTTTCCTACACACATTTGCTATGTCTCTCGAATTTCATTTTGTCGTCAGTGGTAACACCAAGCATTTTGAGATCTTCAGTAATGGGAATAGCAGTGTTTTTGCAGTAGAGTTGTGGTGTAACCTGTGGCTTTCCCATTACTATTGCTTGGTATTTAGAGGCATTTACGAGATCCGCATTTATGACCTCTCCCACTTTCTCCGCCGTACTGTCAGCAAAGAATATCTGTGTATCGTCAGCATACGCAGATAATCTACTCTGTTTGACAGCGTAAACAAGATCGTTCATAAATATATTAAATATTAATGCACCAAGCATGCTGCCTTGTGGGACCCCCGCTGACATTTCTTTCCAGTTTGAGAACTGATCGCCTAATCTAACCCGCTGACCTCGATTAGTGAGGTAGTCATGAATCAGATCAGCGGTTTTGTTGTCAGCTCCGTAGGACTTAAGTTTTGCCACTATCAGTTCATATGACAAGGTGTCAAATGCCTTGGAAAGGTCCACTGACACAATTCCAATGATACTGTGTTGTTTGAGTTCCTTCCTCCACTGTTCTGTGAGGCTGAGAAGAGAAAAATGTCCTCAAAATAGTGACTAATTCTGGAATGAATTAGTGTTGACAAGGACGGTAGCATAGTTGATGGTCTATAATTTGATTTCATTAGGCAACAATCCTTCTTGAGGTATCCTAGAATTCTCCAGGATGTAGTTAAAACGTTTGCTGAAAGGGTAGCAAAGTGTATATCGGCTGATTCCTTGATTGCCCTTGGTGGGATATTGTCATAGCCGATTGCCTTGTTTGTTTTGGCTTTCAACATCGCTTCTTTTACTTCAATTGGATTTGTTTTAAATATATATTATACAGTCGAAGCTCTCTTAACGGACACTCTCGTAAGCGGACAGCTCTACTTACGGCCGCCTTGTTTGAAACCCCGTTTTGACTCCCATACAAACTCTGTATTTGTACATTCTCGTAAGCGGACATTCGCGTAAGCGGCCGCGGACACTTTCAGGGATTACGACTTAGACTTTTTCTTTGTTTTTAAGCTCCCGTAAGCGGACACCCGAAAGAAAATCAACAACCTCTGTACAGTATCTTGTTTTTTTCAATCAACCATTTTACGTTGCCGTTCGTCACAATGATTTTACAGTAATTACAGTACCATATTTCAATGTTTGTTTTGTCGTCATCCACGTCCGGTTACATTTAGAAGCATATGCGCTTGTGACTGGAATTACAACGTTGTCAGCACATTGTAGCCAAGGCACTCAAGTTTCGATTTTAGACAAGGCAGAGACATTTTAGTGTCACTATAAAAAATATACTGGCAAGGAATTTCTAAGCCGTATCCGGCTCCTCTGTTTACTCTCTTTCCCCTTAAAACAAAAGTGTCATTTACTACCGCGGTATTTTTTTGTATACCAATATTTATTGTTAGCTGGGCAAGCCCCCGTAAGCGGCCATTTATCCCCTACACCTCTAGTGGCCGCTTACGAGAACCATTCTCGTAAGCGGCCAGCACCAGTTACGGACATTTTTTATCTGTCCCGAGGGTGTCCGCTTACGAGAGCTTCGACTGTATAAATGTTCTGTGTGCTGTATTATGGATTCTTGCTTTTCAAAACCCTTAGGGATGCTAAACTCCTAGAGTCTTGGTCTGTTGATTTCATATTTGTCCCAACATAATGAATGCTGAATGCCAAGTATTTCTAAACCCACCTCAACCAATGAGGTTTGAAAACAATTAATTAGGGTACACTACTGGAGCATGTCATGAACAAAAACTCACAAAACCAAAAAGCAAAAATCTTTATTCTATTGTATTGTTCTGAATTCAATGTCAAACTATTTTTGGATTCATGTTTTGTGAGGGCTTTGTTTAATTTTTACCTCATACTGCATTCACCAATGAAAATAACATAAAATGGAATGTTAATTGGATGGCATTGGAAGAATGGACTACAATGCTTCATTTAACAAGTGCCAAAAATAGGAGCAGTAGCACAATGGAGGCATGCCAAATTCATAACCACACTGCCTACACACAATATTGGAAAAGTGTATCTGCGGTTTTCAAATTTTCCCAAATTTAAGTTGGGGGATTATTTGCACCCAGTTTTTTAACAGATAATTTATGTATCCATGTGTAGTGCAATTTTCAAAGCATTTAACACCACAGAAACAA
This sequence comes from Astreopora myriophthalma, assembly GCA_014634185.1. Classification (NCBI taxonomy): domain Eukaryota; kingdom Metazoa; phylum Cnidaria; class Anthozoa; order Scleractinia; family Acroporidae; genus Astreopora; species Astreopora myriophthalma. The sequence goes on along the minus strand of BLFK01000942.1, from coordinate 400,161 downwards.
AGCCCCCTTAACCTTTGTTAAAATTAAGTAAGTCAAGGCCACATTCCTCTCAGCAGTTGATAAAAAAATTCTAAATTATACTTAAAGTATTTTTTTTTCGGCTCCTTCAATGTTATTACCATTCAAATAAGCACAAAGAGTGCTTTCAGATTTCTGTTTTGTTTTCTGACAAATGTTTCAATAAAGAAATAATTCATGACCATCTTCTCCCACTGTTCTTTAGCAACAATTATTTTTGCTGTTTTTGCCATATTGAATCATAACAAAAACAAAGTAGACGAGCTTGCTGAGTTATATCAAATTCATATGTGCAACCTGAAAAAAAAACTGCTCAAAATACAATTAGAGAACTTTTTACCAAATTAACAATTGTTTATTCCCAATTACTTTTATCATGTATGAAAAAACACAGGAAGAAAAAAAGTTGTGACCACTAAAGTAGCCATTTGAATTTGAGTCCCAATAGTTTTACCTTGAACTTTTCTACAAATCCATTTTCATTATCCAGTACAGCAGTTTAAAATTTGGAAAGTTCTCCATACTACCACATGTCATCATGAATACACACACAGTATGCCTAGAGCTACAGGTACAGGTACATATATGTACAAAAACATCTGGAAATCTTTCTGTTAGAGTACACTTTAAAAGCTGGATTATGACTTCTATACAGAAGGGAAGATTAACGATAGCTCCGACTGCAAGCAAGGTTGGATTAAAGGGTAACAAAGCTCCTCTGTCTGTCATATAATTATAGTATTGTTGCGATAGAATGTTGTGACACAAACAAAATAAATTAAGCGCTGTGATCACCATTAATTTTGTCACAGTGATAAAAGATGGCACAGGAAGATGGTCGGTGGTCTAAAATTGCCCAGCTTAAAAATTTATCCCATATGAGCATGTTTCATGTTTTGATTTTTTTCCCCTTCAAGTTTTGATGGTGAATGCAAACATCTTGACCACTGCTTTGTCTAGCTTTGCCTTTTTAATTTTTTGTTTTTTTTTAACAAACACCTCAATACAGCATTGTTGCTGTACCCAAGGTCAGCTGTCATTTTCAGTAAACAGCTTTGCTCTAGACAATATCTGGAAGCATTAATGTCTACCTACAAGAAACACCACTTACTTCATTGGCCATGACCTAAAAAAAACGAAGCAGTCGGATGTGGTCTCATTACCGCCACAGTGATGTCAGCCAAGGTCAACTTTGTAAGATGCCTCTTGCATTGCAAGTACACTTGGTAATGTGACATCCCTACTTGAAGTCTGACAAATGAGTTTATAGGAAGCTGTCTATGACGGGGATAAGCCCAATCCGCACTAAAGAGATCTGACGAGACTCCTTTCTGTTGGTGACAGCCTCGGAACACAGCAATTAAGCAAAATTTTACTCCAAAATTCATTTCCAGTCGTTTCAAGTGCTGATCGTATTAAGTAACCTACTTCGTTAAAAGTTCCGAAAAACAGCGTGTGTTGGAGAAAAATTAAAATAAAAGTTAAGAGCCAAAAGTAAACAAAGAAATGAAATGACATTGAACCTTTGAACTTGGGAAGTAAGGATTGCGTGCGACCAAACAGGTACATGTATTGGGTTGGGAAAATGAAAACACAATAAATCTTCCTGACTCCAAATTATAAATTAAAATATAATCTACACATTAATGAAACGGAAGCTCATCACCAGGTAACATATGCCTCTAAGTAAATCTAACTAATTACAAATAGACCACTATACGTGATATGCACGCAATTCTGGGCTTTTCTATGATCTTGAGCCACAAAGGAAACGGAATAAAATTACTACAGATGCCTCTCTGGGGAAAGCAGACAATAAAAGCAACTCGACCTTTGCAATGAACTGATATAATGCGATTTACAGTCGAAGTCACACAATCTTGGATTGATATTGAAAATGGCGCAGCATCGACAACAAAAATAGTAACACAATGCTTCGGACACTGACCGGCTTTAGGCGAAATGATAACAAAAATAAAGTCGTACCTTTGCTTGCTGACAGGACATCACAGTTGTCTCCTCAGCGTAAGAAAACAACAAATTGCGGTCATCAGTGCCTCGAAAGTTAATTTCGCGTCTCATCAAAGCCCGAAGGATGTTCGTTTCTCTTCGTCCCGTCCGCATCGTTATCACTAGTACAAAACTTCCGTTAAGAACTTTAAACCAAGTTCGATTCAGTTATTCGCTGCTTCCAGCAACCAACCTTCAAGAAATAAAAGAAACTTGGTCCACACTGAATCCACTTTCAATCCCGACGACGGAAAGATTGCCAGAATTCTTTCCTAGCAAACACACACGTTCAGCTCACCACCCACGTAAAAACGATCACAATAAATCCTTGAACGAAGTGGAAGGACTATGAATACGCCGGTGGTATGTCTGTTATGTCCAATGTGAATAATTTTTTGGCAAGAGTCGATTTCTCAAACATCATTACGCGCCAAAGATCTTCTCTGATGTTAATGTTTCGACACCAACGATATATTTTCCCTTCTTATCATCTGTAAGACAAATTGAGGCTTCCCGCCAGTGACACCACCAACACTCGCCGTTATACGTAGTTTATGTAGAATGCTAAAGCGATATTGCGTGCCTGTATCCTTTATATTTTTTAGCCAGAAACCGCTGACTCATATGTTTAAAACGCCTCCGTTTTTCTGGTCAGCTGGTAAGAAAAACGCATGCGCCATGGCTACTTCCAACGTGGCCCCCTTAATTTGTGTGACGAGAGGTTCACGCAGTGAGAAATGAGCTCTAAAAGTGAATAAATTTCACACTAAAACATCCGAAATGCTACCTATAACGGACTATCAAAGTAAGAACTCTCTGGTGTATTTTTCGACGTATTTCTGGCTTCGTTTTAACGACTGTTTGCATTTTTGCGTACAGAAATCGGCATTGGAGTGTCAGGTTTTGGTGTGTTTTTTCTCTTTCTTGGTGTTCTGTTCTTTTTTGACAAAGGTCTCCTGGCAATTGGAAATGTAAGTTTGTTTGCATTTTTCCCCAGAGTCACCTCATAAGGCAACGTAAGATTTGTTGTCATCAGTTTATTTTTGTTGCATTTCCTCATCGGCTGATCAGCTGTTGTTGAATCAGTTGATCTTCAGTGCTGTCGTGTATAAGTTGTGTATATATGTACCTGAATACTTGTTTTATTTCATATGGAATATGGCGATTTTCGAGTTCAACAAATGACAAACAAACCAAATAATACCGCACGCTAGCTAGACAAATTTGGAAAGCATTGAGAGCGACTGCAAAATACCCGTGTGCGCACTGTTGTTTTCTTGTGGCGGTATTGTTTGAAGAACGAGACGTATAACAATACTGGCTATTTGCCTGGTATTTTCGAATCTAGCTGGGCATTGTGCATGAGTTTACACTCAGTCACTTTTAATCCGATTAGCCTCTCTCATCCTTCTGCCTGAGCATTCTGCCTTTGTGAAAACTGTCTGCATACTGCACCAGAGAATTGCTATACAAACCACCCTGTTACCCATAAGAGCAGTGGAAATCAACCCTCACACAAAACATCTGCAAAAATCTAACAGAAGCATAAAGAGCAAGTGCTTGTAGAAGTAGATCAAAAAGTGCCCAATATGCCTTCTGGTCTCTCCCTATTATGTGACTAGAATTGATTGCGTTGCTTGCCCTTTGTGAGGTCTTGTTGTAGTCTTAAAAGTATTTATTGATTTTATTTGCAGATCCTGTTTATCTCTGGATTAGCACTGGTAATTGGATTAGAACGAACTTTTAGGTTTTTCTTTCAAAAACACAAGCTTATGGGAAGCTCCTGTTTTCTTGGTGGAGTGTTAGTTGTTCTGTTTGGATGGCCTCTTATAGGAATGATTATAGAAATCTATGGATTTGTTCTTTTATTTAGGTAAGTCATGTGTGGGGAACTTCTGGGAATCTCATGACTTCATCAGAGAAACTGCTAAGCCGTAACCTGACATTTTTTTTTTTTTTTGGGGGGGGGGGTCCAAATTTTGCATTAAGGCTCAGTTTACATGGAGGTGGGGTAACCTGGGTAGGTGAGGTAACCCCTAGGTGGGGTAAAAAAATAGCTCGCATTTACATGCACTCTTACCACCCCGGGGTGCTGGGGTGACCTTTCTCGAGGCCACTGCATGGTCGCTAAGTACACAAACAGGCAAAATGGCAGGTGAAGGATGCATTGTGGTGGTTAATGCTATTCTACTCTCGCTAGCTACTCTTGCTTTAACTTTTCAGTGCTGTGGCTGCTCATTATCACTTTTAATGCAGCCTGCAACGCCTCCATTCTACGCTTTTATGCTTGACACGAGCCGACCCCGGGATGGCAGGTTACCCCACCTTCAAGGGTTTATATGGCAAAATGTGATCTCAGCTGGGCGGGTTACCTGGTCGGCAAACCAGGCAACCCACCTTGGTGGGTTACCGCACCTATCATGTAAATGCAAGGCTGAAAAAAATAAGAGTTTATATGGACAGGTGGGTTACCCCACCTCCATGTAAACAGGCCCTAATTAATGTCACATACAAGTACAGGTATATCAAACTGAAACAGGCCCTTTCCTGGACCTAATAAAAATTAATGTCACTTATCAAAACCATGCTGGGCTGGGACGCAGTATGAGTGAGGCTTGCTTCATTGCATAAGGAAACGTTGTCCTCTGAAGAAAGTACAAAAAGTGCTACTTGTATGATAACAGATTTTTTTTTCTGTCTTTCAAAAATCAGTGACTCTCTGCAGCCTTTTGTTTATAGTGGTGCTGGAATGCTTGTGGCCCAGCACCACTGGAAACAAAAGATATCCAGGCATGTGACTAAGCCCTGCAAAGGACCCATTGTCTAGAGGGTGGTGATCGAGTGGCACATTTCAGTTTTTTTTTTAAATAGTTTTTAAACTTACTGTTGCTTATACTGCAAGGGTAACTTTCTCCTGAACATCATGACAACTTAGAGGCTTTAATCAGATATGATTCGATTGTGATTTGGAGAGGGTGTAAATTATGAAACTGTAATAGATTATTATGCATCCTCTTTTAACCCTTTCAGCCCCAAGGGGTGCCCCAGTGACGAGTAAAATCGTCTGGCGTTAGACAGAGTAAAATCTGTAAGTGGCACTACTGGGAGTGAAAGGGTTAATGGAGACATAGTTTCTGATCAGACGGAGAGGTGGTTAACCCTTTCAGCCCCAAGGGGTGCCCCAGTGACGAGTAAAATCGTCTGGCGTTAGACAGAGTAAAATCTGTAAGTGGCACTACTGGGAGTGAAAGGGTTAAATGAAGTAACATTAACGGTGATGATGTATATGATGGTGGTCACTGATGATAATCATGCTGTTACTGTTTGAAATACTTCCAAAGGTTTATCCATTTAATGTACATGTTAATTTAGGGGCTTCAAATGGAAGTCTAAGTTGACCATCCTAAGCAGGTTTGATTCCTTTTGAATAACTAGTGCGTTAATATGATTATGCAACCAAATTTACGTGTTTGGTTCCTTTTGCCTCATCCCTAAACTGAATCGAATGGCATTCAAAGATTTTTAATCACTTACCAATAGTTGCATGTAGTTTCTTGAGGCATCTGGTGCAAGCAGATCTTGGAGAACACCAGTCTGTCACGTTCTTTAAAGTACTGTACATGTTACTGTTAAAGGAAAACAAATGTTGAAAGTTGGGCGCCTTACATTTCTTTCTGATTTATTTTCAGTGGTTTCTTTCCCGTTGTTATTAACTTTTTGAGAAGATTGCCAGTTGTAGGGAATATACTTAACCTTCCAGGAATCAGCCAGGTATGTGAATAATTTTATACCCAGTTATGAGAGAAACTGATGCTGCATAGAATTGGTGAAGCATTGACCTGATAATCCACAGTCAAAATGATTTTTGTACAAAAATGTAAACTCATGCAGGACTTGAATGGGTTTTCTTGCTTAATTTGTTCTTTCCCTTTTCACTTTACAGATAGTTGGCAGATTAGCAGGGGATGGTAGCAACTCAATGGTTTGATTAAGAGATAAACAGACTGTGAGAAACTACTGTGCTGTCAAGTGAAGCAATCTCTAGTCTGATCACAGTTTATTGCTGCCTTGTGGTCCAACTTAACATGTACAGCTCTTTTAGTGAATCGTATCTTCAGTCATGAAGACAGCTCAGTTATTCATACATTGGAGCTCCTAAAGCAGGGTTTTTATGCGGCGCCAGTGACTTTGGTACAGAGTGTTGTTCAGCTGGCAGTGGTTACCATACATTTCTTCGAGTGATGGTGCTGCCACACGGAGAGGGAGGTATTTTGTTGCCTTCTTGGTCTTTTTAAAGTCATTCAGGGCTGTTTACTGTGCATCCCTTTATTGACTAACAAAATAAAAAAGATCTGAGCAAGGACATGAAGTTCTATCGTCTAAAATAACGTCATAGGAGCACTTGAGTCACCCTGTTCTTAATATGTTGTATAATTTTTTGAGGAATGATTTTTCTACCTTCAAATGCAACATATTATGGTGTTATTGATATTATGAAAACATTAATGAAAAAATAAATCTGTGCTATCTATTCAAAGCATAACTTATTGGAAATTCATTTGAGGAAGAAACACAAGCCAAGACTGGTAAAGATGTGCATTGAAGAAGTCAACATTCCTAGTTTGGATTCTACCAAAGTGATTTAATACTGCTGAGGTGAATCCATTCTAAAATGTAAACATACTTAAGTTTGTACTGCTGTGTAAAAAAACTCAACTCACCCATGAGAATATCAACAAATGCACTTTTCTTTGAAAGAAATGAAAGAAAATGCTATAGTTTGGAAGAACTGTTCTCAATGTAACTGATAATTTATTCTTGGCATTAGCA
>BLFK01000942.1:378137-389691 GCA_014634185.1 Astreopora myriophthalma | reverse complement strand
GTCTAAGTGGAACAGAACGGAGCTGCGAGTAAGAAAGGGGTCTGTCTCCAGACATTTCTCTCCTTCACTGCATATTGGATATAGAAACTTGGGGCTGGTGAGAGCGATCCGCTGGCCGAAATCTCGGGGGTTTATCGCCACAGTACAGCGCTTGGGCTCAAATGTCTAGAGGTGCCGCTACTGGTTTTTTTGGTTTCCTTCCTTTTACGTATATCCTCTTTCCACGCGCAAATGCCTTTGTACCGGCTCCAATACGTTCAATTTGGGAGACAAATTTTGGCAACAGTTTTCTAACAATACCTTTGAGTGTCTCAATGTGGATTGGCGAAATGCAAAATCAACTGTGGCGTACATTATACGCAGGTCACGCAGGTGAATTTGAATGGCCTAAAGTAACGCAGGACCTCACCGGATCGCCTGACCGTGGTAGTGGCTTAATGATGCTAAATGTATATTTCTGTCGTAATATCAGGTAAATATCGTTGCGAATGCGGTCAAGACGGCAAATAATCGGTTTCTAAACGACGGATTTGGGAAGCGACGCCGGGAAGGGTTGCTTTCAATGCGATTTAAGCGTTTTTCCGCCCCTGTTTGTCGGCATCACCGTCGGGGACCGTATGTCGGGTCTGCATGCATGTACGGCTTAATACAGTAAAACGCAGAATGTTGCATAACTTTCCTGCCATCCAGACAGGCCTTGTCGACCCCCGGCCTCGCTAGCGTTCTCGACTGTTCGTTGAAGCACTCCTGCTGCGCGGCTTAAAGAACATGTCCAACAGATCATGACTGATGTAAATAGTACATGGTTTCCGGAAGCTTCTGTTATGAGACCGACAGTCTGTTGTACAGGAAGTCTTTTGCCTTAGCTCCCCACCAATTAAATGAACGTATTAAAAGTTAGAAAGCGAAAATCTACTGAAGCGGAGATGATAAACTCTTCCCTTCATAAAACAAGAGAAGAGAAACAAAAACACAACAAGGCTCTAGGTATACTGAATGATAATAAGGAAATAGAAAGCCGCAACATCTTTAACACTGATTGAAGAAAACTTCAAATTGCATAGTTCACCTGATGTCGTTTACTATTTGATTAAAATAATCATTTCACTGGTGATTGTCACATTTGGCGGCGATGCCAAACGATCGAGTGCGTGAGTGCGTAACCTATTCTGTTTGGTGCTCGTTTAATACGAGCACCAAGTTGGTTACGCACCTCAGAATTCCAGAACAGAACGGCAGTGCTACAATTCCAGAATGTTCAGCTACGAGAGCAATTTCACAATCACAAGTAAACAACAAAGCCTGCTGCAATAGTGATTTTATGGATCTCATTTTTCCAAAAAAAAAAAGGACCAGTGGACAATTTTTGAACATTTTGCTTTTCGTTGGGGGTGACTGAAATAATGGCTGATATTCTTTATACGCCAGCCCAATCGAAACTCAAGGCCTTGAAGGCGCTGCTGTACTCTGGTATACTGTATAAATTGTTTGCACTTTAGTATACCTGAAGAGGACACGATTCAGCCAGCTCTTGATGACGTGTCTCAAATTTCACGTTTACCGAAAAACAACATGTTTAAAACGGTTGCGATTTGTTCCCTACATTTCACGTTTTTACCTTATCTGAATTCATTAATCGTTTTGATTTGAGCCGGTCGCCACAGCAACTGAAACAGGAAGATGGACGAACTGTGCTTAACTACGGCTCTTATGGATTTCTGCATTTCAAAATAATTATTATTTGATCTCCGGTAATTCAAATAACTTCCCTGAGTTTCTGTCAGACGTACAACTGACTGTCGAGTCACTGAAACAATTGATACTGACAGACAGTTTACATTGTTTATATAAAGAATTAAGAACAACTTCCCGTAGCGTTAGAGCATAAAACGTCTTATGTGTATAAAAGCGTCGTCATCCAGCTTCACTCGTCAGAAAAGCGATATATAATCACAGGGTAATGACACAGCTTTCAGGGCCATGATCACTCTTCAAGCCCCGCTTGCTCTGCTCCTAGCGTGGGCGTTGTGCTGTTGTGAAGTTTCGAGCCATACTGATAATGATTTTCCTAGCGGGAGACCACCAATTCGGGACCAATGTACACGACTGTGCGCTGAAGTAAGGCGTATCAACAACTCACAGGATTCGAAAGTAAGGCACACTGTGTTCTGAGTTTCGTTGATTGGCAACTCTGAAAATTTTTCATCTCATTTTCCGTGACTCACTCGGGTTGAAACAGTGAATGGAGTTATATAGTTTTATTTATCCTTTCGTATCTCATTGCTCGTGGGTATATATTTAAGTCCATTTTGTGTGACGTTACATACCAGTAAACCTTGTTATATAATTTGTTTTTCAACCTCACATGCACAAGCAGTTCAAAGAATAATAGATATCAGACATTTTGGTGCATCCATGGAAATATTAGGCAACTTCCCCTTCCGCTGGCGACGTTTACAGTCAACGAAATTTCCTGACGAGACTCGGACGGAATTAAGGCTAAACTGCAGGAAAAGAAGTTGAGAAAAAAAAGCTCGCTTTGTCGCTGATTTTATTTACAATTTTATCCAAGTCATAAGGAAATTATTACAGGAGAAATCAAGGCATGCTTTATATATTTATAATATAGATAGGATCCTACGCGCGCTCTGATTGGTCAAAAACCCATGTTTTATCAGAGTATAAAACATAGAAAAAGCGTGTTTTATTGTTTTTCGCCACATTACCTCTATATCATAAAGCAAATGAAGAAGCCTAAGCCGTGTATTATTACACTGTGATAAAACATTCCGGACATCTGAGAACACTCGAGAAATGTAGACAACACTCGCCTGCGGCTCGTGTTGTCTACATATCCCTCGTGTTCTCAAATGCCCATCGTGTTTTATCACAGTGTAATACACGACTTAGGCTTCTTTATTTGTTAAATATATTGAGAGTACTTGGTCATGTTCAGAATTGACTGGGCGTGTGTCTGAACCCCTGTCCAAAATAGCGAATGATATTGGTTATATAAACCCACATGTACAGCAAGAAAATAATGGTTTGCAGAGTTGAAAGAACTTTGAAGACAACGCCGCCACACACATTCTTGGAGAATGAAACACTTGTGTAACGGGGGAAGGGTATCATATCTACGCTCTGTCAAACCGTTTCTCTACAGTTAAACAAAACCCGATTCAGTAAATGTTTGCCAAGTGGTCAAACATATTATATTATGCTCCTTTTTGTTCCCGGGTACTGACTTTCTCTGAAATTTAATCTCGGTTGACACATGCACTGTCTCAGTTTGCGAACAACATTTGCAAGTTGCAAACATTTTTGGGAGCACTGGCGACGTCTTGTTCAGTGATATAAGGTTATTTTAGAAATACGTCCATTTTACTGTTTCCAAAGTTTATTCTTCCGTTTCAGTGTTGAGTTTTAGAAGTAAGTCCTACAAATGACTGAATGTCAACAGAAAGCGATGTTTCCTCGCGTCAGTTTCAGCTTATCAGGAATCACTGCTTTTCTTCAGGGTTACTTCGCCCACGCAAGCCGGCAATCAACTTGATCTGTCACTTGATGTTCCGAGTTTCGGGAAAGTTGCTAGCAAATCTAAAAAGTCAGCCAGTGGGGATTTTAAAAAATATATACATATTTTAACAGAACTGATTGACACTCCTTTCAGAGTAATACTTTATTTGATTTGAAAAAAAAACGTCAAGGCGGATGTTTTGATTGTGAGCAAATTTTACAACTTCCCACTCAGCAATTGCAATGGTGAAAAGTGAACTTTTCTATTTCATACCGAGTTTGAATGTGTTTCCGTCCTTTTCAGAATGTACACAACGGTTTTATTCCTGGTCGTCGATTCTGCGTATTGTCATAAAGTGCACAATAAAGGAGATACGGAATCGATTCCATTGTGGCCTTGCCTTAATTCCTCGTCCGTTTCTCCAGTTGTTCCTCTCAGTCCCACCTCGGAAGGCGCCGGCACCGTACCTTGAATTAATCCAGCCCTCTAGCACATTGAGCAAATGTGCTATTGTTTAGAAATTAATTAAAGTAAGAAATTAATTTCGTACTTTAGATTAAGAAAACCTATCAGAAATGCTGTAAATCACTTCCAATCTGTCGATCTCCGAGTACTTTTAGAATTTGGGAAATCGGTTAGACTAAAAGTGAATTCAATATTTTGATGTCAGCAAAGACCCTGAGAGGTATTTATCTTAGCACTGATTTCCTTATCAGGGAAACAGATATCTCACCCCTCCCCTTCAAAAATATCCGGCCTGAATAATGATCAATGAGTATGTGAGAAGACGTATGGTCTTGTTTCTCAACAGTTCGAAAAATCCTGTGTGGCTGAATGCTTGTTTGAGAAAAAAGGTTGGTGTATATATAGAGGAAATAAGATGCTAACTTTATATATATTCAAGTGACAATTTATTGAAAAATCGCGCAAAATCTGCCACAAAATGCTTGGTAATCGCAGGTAAAGATGAAGCGAGATACGCACGTGAAGTTGATACAATATGAAATAAATGGAATAATCTTCTATCAAATACTATTAAAGGGCAGACAAGCCTGGAATCTTTTATTTGACATTTGTAATTTGTAGAATATATTTCACCCAAGGTGACTAAAAAATAAATTGCTCTAATTTTATGAAAGTAAAAGCAATTTTATCTCATTACAGAGAAGCTCAATTCGACGACTTCCACGGTGACTTATTTGTCAACTTCAAAGCCTTTTCTCAGATCAACAGCAACGGTGATCACACCAACTTTAACTGAAGACAGAAGTGACGGTAGGTATCTATGAGAAAGTCCCTTGCCTTGTCTTGGGATTTTGTTCGCAGTCTTTCTCCGATTACTAAAGAACGTGTCGTAATTCATTAAGACCTTGATGCGTATGCAGTGATAATCAGTCCCAATGAGATTGAAATGAAATGAAATGAGATTGAATCAACACCTATGGTTCTCTTCCCTACTTGTTTAGTCCTCTGTGTGTTCATTTCTCTTGTTTTTGTCAGATTGTCCAGGTGAGAGTGAATATAAACCCAGGCCAAATGAAATTGTTCCCGGAGAAGTGTCAGAGTTAGCTGTTACATTTGCACAGGATTACCAGGAAAGCAGCCACAGCTGCTTTGTTAAAGCCAACTGGACAGCGCCAAAAGGTACCAAACTGAAATAATCCTAATTGGCCGCATTGCTCTGTTAATAAACCATTTGCAGCTTCTCGAAAAACCCCTTTCCGCCTCACTCTTTGCCGGTGCAACACGGCGAGTGAAACATATTTTATGTCTAAAAGAGGCAACTACATATTCGATAACGGTGCATGAGTGAAGACCATGGAATAAGGTTGTGTTCAGCCAGTATTATTAAGACTACATTTACGACAAAGTCCAGGCATGCTCGTCCAATTGAGAAATCATTAAATACGTACAGCTGATACATCGCATACAAAGGACTGTGCAGCTTACCAGTTGAACAAGATAACGTTAACGTACAGTACAGTCTCAGTTGCAACATTACAATTTTTCAATCCAGCTCGCACGCGTTCCTCCCTCCCTGAGCTCCGAGCGTCCTTACTTTCAGGTCGGTTTATGGCGGCTCGAGACCTTTTGTTTCTTGCCGTGTTGCAGGTGTAGACATTTCCATGAACTGGCGCGGTTACCTAGTCGTCTGGAACCTGAAGAACGGAACACCCACGAAGGAGCCAGATCTGGGACCTGTCAACTGCAAACGACTACCTAAGGTAACCGAGACACCCGTCTAGATACGCTCTTTGTGCAAAATAAATAGCTAGTGAAATTAAATTAACGGCTCTTTTCTTTTAACGTTTAGCAAATGTTTCCCAAGAAAGCACTTTTCTAAGAACGAAATGGTTAGCATCTAAATCGCAGGGACTGGTGAAAGAAACGCAACAGTGAATGCTACGCTAGAGTTTTTACCCGAGAAGTAAGAGAGAGAGAGAGAGCAAGTAAGCGTTCTTTTCTATTTTTAGAACCAGACCAAGCTTAACATCAACGCAACCATCGGACGAGACTGTCCAGAAGAAATTTACATAATAGTAAGTTACACCATCAAAATCTGGCTTTAGATTAAGCTAAGCCCGTAATCGGTAACGAGGACTGTAAATGGCTCGACCAGAGGCGCATAGGGAGGGAGGGAAAGGGGGTGGGGAGAGGGGGTTTCATGCCGGGGACAGGATAGAGCCTTTTTTTTCTTTAAGGATTAATTGTTTTCCGTTTTCCTTGTGAACACATTTTTAAATTGCTTTATCAGGTCATTGCTTTGCCAACACATAGAGAATCATTTGAAATGTGCGAATTTAACCCAAGGATGACAGGTATAAAACAATGCTTTTTCAGATCGCATTTCCCAGTTGTGTTTCATCAGGAGCCCATATGTAGAAGCGTCCAACTCCACCACTGGGTTTGTCCACCAACACAGGAGTAGACGGAGCTATTTTTGGAACGATATTTCGCACGCTAAAAAATAGAGACAGGCACGTTCATCCAATCAAGTGGCTTGGCATGTCAGTGATTGACAGCTCAGTTTTTATGCCACGTTTTTTTGCACAGAGCTTCAAAATTTCAATGAATTGTTGTTAACCACCACTTTTTTCTTTTGTGAAAAAACTCTTTTCTTAAACCCTTTTTTCTCTGAAGATTGCTAGTACTTGATCCTGAGTATATTGAATCAAATAAATCAGGATTCTCTCCCAGGATCGATATTTTCTTGGTGAATTGCAAACTTTCGATTCCTTCGCAGAATCATACCTTTCTCGAGAGCTGATTGATTTTTCTTGATTGTGTTATAGATTTGCGCGTGCCGCTCTGGTCATTGCAACGTCAGCGCAAAGGTCAAGTGCTCTGTCTTATGTGTTGTATAATCTAAAATGTAACCGTGATTTGTGTCACAGGCCACCATTTGCATGAGCCTGATTGGTTAGCAAATGGGAGCGATAGTTTTTGCCAATCACCGGCAGAGGTAATAACGCAAAACCAAAGCAATCGTGATTACTTGCGACATTCAAATGGACCTGCCTCTATTATAATATCACTTTTTCTGCTTATGCCTCTTCTCCGTTGCCTCATTTTAGGTGTCAAGCAATTCCAAGTGCGATCTCCGCAGGGAATCGCTGTTATCATATTGGTTGGAATCTCAGGGCTGGTTTTCGTGGGGTTGTTAAGCATTTGTGTTGTCAGTCGAAAGAGGTACACAGGATGTCACGTGACAAGCATACCTGGAACGACCAACATAAAGACATCACGATATCGGATTGTTTGAATGTCGAGGAAACCGCTGGTCATCTCTCGATTTGTATATTTCTGTGATAATAGCTCGTCCAGATCGCCTCCCGAATGTAATCTTACTTGGTTTACTTATCTATCTATTACCAATAACTCAATAGGATTTGTAAAACATATGGACATCTAATCGTCCAGTTTTGGTTCCAAGTGGTCAGTTTCAGGCTACGAAAAAGAGTTGATACAGGACAAATGAGACCTAAAGGCAGAGGATGGCGGCTTTACACGAAAAATAAAAATAAATAAACTATACGGTATGGTACAATTCGTTCGAAAAATAAGTACATAAATACCTTTTGTTCCGTAATTAAACCAGCCCACCTTAGCGTAAAGAGGTTAGCACTTTAGCTAAAACAATTATTGAAAAAATAAAGATAAGAGAAATGACAGCAGAGAAATTTCTTTTTCGCGTAAACCAGGGGTTATGGGCTCCTGTGTAAACCCATATCAATTTGGGCGTGCAAGCGTGCAAGCGAGCAAGCATTGAAGACAAGCCAAAGATGATGAACAATCCTTCGATACCATACCGCCATCTTGAATGTTTGAAAATAGTGGAGGAGAGAGGGAGGGGAACATTGTAAACTGACTTACACAAGGCATTTTGAGAACTGTTGGGAAATATTTCCATTTTTTCACCAAGGAGCAATTTTTAGAAAATGTGACATATTTGAAGACTGGGCTGCCTGTGGCAACGTAGTGGCGCAGGAAGGTTCACTGATCGCGAGAGTCTGGGACCATTGACGAAAGAAGCTGGGAGCGAATATTCAACATGGCGGACAGCGAAGCGCAACCTCTAGGTACGTGAAACAGTATTACTTGAATTACTGTCGCGGCGTGAAGTTTCACTTTCATAGAAACATTTGAAATGTATTTTTTTCTTAAGGGGTGAACAAAAAACGAAATCACAGGAAAGACAAGCGTAAGTAGACCTGATAAATGCATCCAGCAGCCTTCCGTCACTGAAACCCTAGTTAGTCAAACGGTGCATGATACTCGATGATAGTTTGAGAGCGCAGGTATCATTGACCATCATTACCTGACATTTGCATGGCCAAACAGTCTGAAGAAATTGGCGTGATAGTCGATCGTAATTAGCCGAGTCACGCAAGAGTCTCTCCTGCGAGCTGCTGGTCCCAGGCATTGCCCAAGTGAAATACTATCATCAATTACTATGCGAGTGGTCAGACTCTATGATCGACTATCCTGAAAAAGTAAATGTGAACATGTTCAAAGTAAACGATAGTTGATGGTAGTCGATCATAGTGCATGATCACTGACTATCAGTTTGACCAGGGCTCAACAGTGGGATTGTTCACTATACAAAAGGTCGATGATGCAACTTAACTTGGAAAAGAGAATCTGTGGATAATTTTTTCGTTTTGGTGTTTTGTTAGCGTGGGATCAAATGGGGATTGATCATTGGAAGATCGAATCATTTACTGCTGAAGAAAATCCCCATGGGATGCTGGAGGAAAGTTCATTTGCAACGTTGTTTCCTAAGTATAGAGAAAAGTACTTGAGAGAATTTTGGCCTGTGGTGGAAAAAAAGCTGAAAGAATATGTAAGTTAACACATCACTAGGCGGTTTGCTTGTCATTACTGTTTTACCTCTGTGCATAACACCAAAGTTGTTTTGACAAAAGCCTTTTCTAACTTGTGCAAAGGGACTGAAGTGTCAGCTAGATGTTATTGAGGGAAGCATGACAGTAAGCACAACGAGAAAAACCTGGGATCCATATATAATCATCAAAGCCAGGGACATGATCAAGCTTATGGCAAGAAGTGTTCCATTTGAGCAGGTTTGTACACACATGTATGATGTATTACATGTGGTAGCAGAATGTAATCTCCCATGCAGATGCATTTTCCATTTTTCACAAGGGTATGATGCAGAACGTAATCCATTTGTAGATGACCTACGGTTTGGCAAGTACTGTGAAATGGGGACCACTTTAACGTTGCACCCAAAGCTTGGGCATCAAATTTCTTGGGACTGTATCACTGGTTTTTCAAACCAATGTACTGGGAGAATAATGGAAGCAGTCATCAAAGATAAATTGTGTTAATATTAAAAGACATCCAGCTATCCAGTAAGATACAAAAAAATATTAGTGTCATCGCTTGTGCTGCAAGTAAACCTAATATTAATTGTTGGGCCTGAGTACCCAAGGCATATTTCATGATCACAAATGCTGTCAAGGGGAATAATTTTGTAGCATTTCATAGTTTTTCATTTACATGTACATTGGCACCAATACAGGCTCAACGTGTACTGGAAGATGATGTAACCAGCGACGTTATTAAAATTGGATCCCTAGTTCGTAACAGAGAAAGATTTGTGAAAAGGAGACAACGTCTTATGGGACCAAATGGAGCAACATTGAAGGTCGGTTTGAGAACCTACTGATCACATATTAAAGAGGTATTGGGCCAGGCTAATGAAAGTGGGTCACTGACTTTGACAGAAGAAGAGGTACCTAGATTAACTGATGGGCTGGAAGCAGATTAATGAAATAATGTATTTTGAAGAACAATGTGTGGACATGCTTGGAAAGAAATCAGGATTGCCCTACATGTAACTAACACAAAAAAAAATATAACTACAGTGTATGTTAACAATAATTATGTTATTCAAGGCCCTTGAACTACTCACTCAGTGTTACATCATGGTGCAAGGAAATACTGTGGCAACTCTTGGACCATACAAAGGACTCAAACAGGTGGGAACATTTATTACTGGTATTTGTTATCATCTTTATTAATTAATTTTGTGGCAATTGTCAGAAGGAGTCTTACAGAAAGTTGTGTCTGAGTTCTCCAAAATTCACTGCTTTGTTGGCCATGTCATGTTCAGGTTCGCAAAGTGGTAGAAGACACTATGAGGAACATTCACCCTATTTATAACATCAAGGTAATACAAAGAATGATTTCATTCTGAGGGTTTAGTGAGCTTATAAACAGAGTTTCTAGTAAACAAAATGATACATGAAAGAGTTTCTAGTGTTTGTTAGGAACATAACTTCTTAATTCACAGACAGTGAATTTGTTACTCATTTCTGTACATTTGTTTCCCTTGCAGACATTGATGATCAAAAGAGAACTGGCCAAAGATCCAGAATTAAAAAATGAATCATGGGAAAGATTTCTCCCCAAGTTTAAACAGAAGAGTATGAAAAAGGTTAAGAAACCAAAGTTTAAGAAGAAGGAATACACTCCATTCCCACCACCACAAATGGAGAGCAAGGTAACTCGTTGAATTAATCCTTTTGAGCATAGCTGTGTTTTGTATCCTTAAAGTTGATTTGAGCAGTTTGGTTTAGGGTAATCATTAACTTTTTTTTATATTACGGGATACAACTAATTTTCATTCTCCAACTTATAGCCCATAGTCAAGGAAAAGGCCACACCATACCCTGTCTACATCAGTTAACTAATTACTTAAAATGCATTGGAACAAGCAAAACATTTTCATTAGAACTAATCTCATAGTTTAATCATTCCTTTTTTTTCCCAGATTGATAAGCAACTGGCAAGTGGTGAATACTTTCTTCAAAAAAAGGAACGGAAACGACAGTCTCAGCAAGATAAAAAGGTACATGTACATTGATGTCAACTGTAAAGGTGTTTAGATTGAGCTAATTCTGCTTTGACTTGCTTCTTAGCTTCATATACGTGGTATATAGTTTTGCCTTTTCATATACATGGTAGGCTCGCCAAACAGCAGCTGAAGAAAAGAGGAAAGCTCAGCGAGAGCAGCCATTCATTCCACCAGTGGAAGAAAAGCCCAAGAGAGAAAACAAGAAAAACGGTTAGATTTTGATAGATTCATTTTATTGCAGTGTTGTGTTGATGCATCAAACCCTAGATTTCTGGCAAACTGCAATGCTAAATGTATTCTTGCCTTGATACAATCATTTTGACCTTTGCATAAACACTGATTGTCCATTTCTTAATCAGTCTTGTTGATGTCCTTCAATACAATTCAAGTCACTCTCCTCGTGCTCTACCAAAACCAGAACATACACCTTATTCCAAAATGGCTACCATTTTAATATTCTTTTGTTTTTATTCAAATTAGCCCTTGTTGCCTCGTTCAAGGTAAATTATTCTTTTGAATTTTGAGCTTGAAAAAGAGGCATTGAGGGCTAATTTGAATAAAAACAAAAGGATCTTAAAATGGCAGCCATTTTGGAATAAGGTGTATTGCTGCAGTAACCCTGCTAAGTATCATTTCATGGAGGAATAATCATTTTT
>BLFK01000942.1:350830-364347 GCA_014634185.1 Astreopora myriophthalma | reverse complement strand
GGGGGGGGGGGCAAGTGCCAAACTCATGGTATCCAAATTTCCATCAATCACCCTACCAATCCAAGATGGTGACATGGCATTTGGGCCATCGCGAGTCCGAAAATACGTATGGTTTGCAGGCTGAAAGAGCTACCACAAATACCTGTAGCGCTCTAATGTATTTACTTGTGTATGTATGACAAGTGTCTTGCAGACTGCCCGGAAAATGTGGAGGTTGGTGAAGCCCGAGTTAAAAGCTCAATACAAAAGAGCAATGCACTTTAACTCACTTGATTGACGATATCGTGGTGGGTTTTGTTCCCCATGAAATCCCAACAATGCCTGAAACAAAAAGCATGGGTCAAGCAAGATTTCACCCAACCGAATGTTGGAAAATTGACTTCCTTACTGAGTCTTCTTCGGTCAATTTACTCAGTATCAGTGAACCTTAGTAACAAATGCGTTGAGACAACGAGTGGGTCTTTTGGAACAACCATGTCATTAACATGCATATAACTTAACTTTACTTTACAGCTCCCAATGCACTCGCCTACCTAACAAAGCGCTCGCCAAAAGCCGACAACATAACGATCCGGAGAAAGAAGAACATTCTGCAACGTCACCAAAGGCACGTAGACAATAGCCAGGAAAAATCAATAACTGAAATAAGACAAGAAAAGTGAAATGAATAAAACTTGGATCAGAACAAATTTTGGTCTAGTGAACTTAAAAACTTGGCCAAACCCGTGAGAAAAATATAAATTCAAGGAGCCAGACAGAGGACTCTTGGGTATACTCCGGCATAGCGAAAACAAGTGACCAGACCCAAAAGCGGGACAGCACGGCATGAAGCACGTGCCCAGGGCGGGAAGATGCGCGGAAGCTTTGGGTTACAACAGGAAGCGTATATAGAGTGTATACTTTAGTATGAATTCAGCTTTTCCAGCAGTTGCATGCGCTCCTCGCGCGAGCTTCGAGGTTCTAAAAAAATTCAAGTAGAAAGACGAGGAGTCCATAACTCACCATTATTGAGACTACAAAAAGAAAGACTGGTACCACGACCTCCCACGTCCTAAGGCAAAACGAAATAAGAAAAACAAGTCACGCTAACCAACAAATAAATAAATATAACGAGTAACAGCAGTTTCCCTTGAAACTCACTCATATCCTCGTGGTATACTGATGAAGTAAGACTCGTGGCTTCCCAGCACCTGAAGAACCTAGGAAAAACAATACAACAGTAGTTTCAAACAACAACAACAAAAGACATATTACACCTTTAAAAGGAAAAATGCGTTCGCAGTCCAGGCAAATGAAAATTGGACCAGTTTCTGCTAGTACTTGTTGAGCTTCCGTTTGAAAACAGAGGTATCTTTCTTAAAATTGGTAAGACATAAACAGTGAAGATACAGTTATAAATAAAGTCACTGATACAACTGAGTCTGTGACCTCGCGTACAACGGTGGGAAATGAACTAAATACCCATCGGGCGAGCGACAAGCTGAGGACAGTTCGTTTGACGCGCTCATACATAAAGAGGTTCGCGTACGGTAGGCGTACCTCTCTATGAGCAGTTATCCAGATATACTTAGCCGAAACTACAAACCCAAACAACATAGTGAAGCAATCGTGAATGGAGAAGAAATTCAACCAAAGTTTTTATCGTTCAGAATGCAAAAACGACGATCCAAATAGAAGAGAACTCTCAGTTGGGCAAATGATCAATTGCAGTGCGAGGGGTTCGGGCAGTTATAAACGCGGACTTTCGTAAAACGCATGTACAAACGTGGTGTGGGTGTGCTTTTGAAAGAAAGGCGAAAAGTGCACTTTGGAAAAGCTACGTACAACCAAAATAAACACCCTTATCTGTTATTTCGATAACCACGAGAAAAACAGCGAGAAGATTTGAAAGTACAACTCTTTTAAATGGGACAATAAATAGTTTGAAAAGTTAATGCATTCGCCGTGGTCCAGCTAAAACCACCTTTCTGAAGTCATTCTACATTACGAGCCAAAAATGAAGGGAACTACAACAAAGCAAAAAACA
Organism: Astreopora myriophthalma; assembly: GCA_014634185.1. NCBI lineage: Eukaryota > Metazoa > Cnidaria > Anthozoa > Scleractinia > Acroporidae > Astreopora > Astreopora myriophthalma. Next base: position 362,321 of record BLFK01000942.1, on the reverse strand, counting down.
AAACAAAACACCGGAAAATTCCCGATCGCTTTGGACTTCTCTTTGTTACTAACTTACTTTGCTTTTTCTTTGTTGTTTTTGGTTCTTCAGCACTTGCAAAGCGAGAGGATATCGGCTGCAAATATTTCAGGTTCATTCTCTAATGGCATCGATGACATCGATACCGGAATCGTACTTTAGAAAAAAGATGTTGTGAAAGAAAAAATGACACAGGAGACGGACGAAGTGTGTCGCATTATTCGCGGCTTTGATTTGTGTCCTTATGAGGCGAAACTACTTTTCAATTTTCCAACGCCTACCGACAAACAAAATTTAATTTACTAAGTGTTGTTAAAAGTCCATAAACGGAATTGGACTTTGCAGCTTCTGATTTTAGTGCCATTCAGATTGGCAATATGAGATATTCGCAACTTTCATCGAGTGTAACATTGTTTACCCAAAACAAAAGATAAGGCTGTACTTTTGTACATCAGCACGATCGCGTGTAAAATGCCCACAGCCTTGAAACGCTTATCACAAATGCACGCGACAGCTTAGATACTTCAAACTTCTTTCAGCCACCTACGGTTACACAAGTGATCCATTTTAAAGAGGAAGCTTCGAGCGCAATCTCTATCACAATAATCATAATGAATCTCCAACCTCTCCTGGACTTTCCAATAGCGATATTCTTATTGATGGATCATTGAATCATGAACGCATCATGAAACCGTAACAGTTCGCGTTACAGAATTTAAATACAGCTGCTTCTAACTCACTAGGAATTTTTTACGAAATAAAAACAATGGAAATTGAACTGTAATCAGTACGTATCATAAAAACAAAACCTCGTCAGAAATGAATATGAGAGCGGAAAATCCTGACAGAAAAATGCCGCGAAACTTCTGATCTCTGTAATTTGGCTTCAGTTCCAAAAGTGCGGTTGAAAACATCAACTTAGCATGGTGATACTAATATTCGAAAAGTAATTATAAAAGCAAAACCTCTGTCAAAGCCAAACAATTGAATATTATAATGAGAGAGAAAAATCTTATGCAAAACGTACAATTTCATGGGTAAAGTAGGCCGAGAAACAGCCGTTTTTAGAAGAAGGTGGCTTGCATTTGACTCGCGACAGAACTCACCTTGGACGGTTCCTTTCCTCCAATCCCTAGGAGCTTTCTGCATTTTAAGCGACTCTGAGCATCGTCAAAGCTTCGCCTATCAGAAAGCAAACAGAAGTAAAATGAATACAAACAGTAGGCAAATCGGACACACTGTCTCATTGGCAAAATCCCACATCTTCTTATTTCGATGTTACACCAACGTGCACGACAAGTACAGCGCAAAATACGCACTTTCACCGCCAGTAATAACGCAAACCATCAACGCTTTAGCTTCGCCAAAAAAGCAGATTAAAAATCATCCAGTGCTAATCATGCATCTCAAAACTGCAGACGGCAAGAAGGAAATTCGATGTATGTTAAGACACATGTTCACCGATTCTTTTAAAGAACAAAACGCAGCGATTTAAAGACTACACCATTTTGACATCAACTTTACAGCCAGCAGGCATGTCTGTCGCCATAATCTTAGGTCACCCGTGACACTGACCGAAAGCAAGAGGATGGACATACTTCATTCGAAATGTTTCCTTATCTACGCTAACAAGTTGGGAAATGCTAAAAAGACCGAGTATGTATTGCCGTAACGACAGGAGATAAATTAAAACTAAGGCCTACCTTTTAATGATAAAAAACATGGTCGACGAATCAAGTAAGACGCATTAAATTAATCTTGCCTTCGGTATTTCAAAAACCATACGCGCTGAGGGGAAATCTAGAGGGATCAGTAGATGACAACAGAGGCTGATCATGGCCGATATCCGCCATCGAAAAGCTCAATTCCACGCTTGAGTGTGCTAGCGTTCTTATAAAAAATTCAACGGTAAACTAATGATCAAAATATCGCGAAGAGGGTACAAAACAACTAGTCCATAAAACAACTAGCGATGGGCTAACAAAATGGATTAACAACATTATATATTAACAACATGCGAAACCGACTCCATCAACAAAGGCCTAGAAATCGGCTTTATGCTCATACTTCTCTGCTTTCACAAGCGTAGGTCGTTTATTTTCTGTAGACATCACTCTTGCGTCTTTGTTTCTCGTCCTTCCTACCACGAGCTAGCTGCAAGGATGTTTGTTTCGTTTTCGAACCGCCGAATAAATGAACTTTAAATATCGACACTACTGACAGGGGAGGGCTGTTGTGCAAATTTGATTCTCAACGGTGGTGTGATTATTCCGGTCTCGCAGCATTCATCGAAACAGAAAATCTAGTGAGTGCGATTTAAAAAAAAAAGACATTGAAATGTAGATAAAAAATTTAGAGAAATGGCAACACTAGTGTTTATTAAAATGGACTGAGTGACTATCGCGCAGAAAACAGTCATATGCAGGAAAACAACGATAACTTTTCAGTTCCTTCATCGAACTGAGGTCTCCGCACTCGAACTGGGTTCATCGACGTCCACATTGTTCGAAATTCTCAGTAAAATTCTAATCTCAATTATTTTGCTTACCATGAAAAGTCATGTGACATACAAATCTTCTATAGGGAGCCAGGTCAATTCGCCAAAAAATTATGATAACATACCATATTTAATTTAAAATATAACCATGCAGTAAGTTTGTGTTCAATCAAAGAGGACACTGGATATGATGATGATTTCGGCAATGGAGGCCAAAAGATTATGGCGCTTGAGATCCAGAACGAGTGGTAGTCAAAAACTAAAACTGTTCAATCGGGTGATGATGAAATATTAGAATCAGTGGTTCAGCTCTCTTGTCCTAATTAAAATAATTTCACTCAGTGAAACATATATTACGGCCATATCCCACGTTCATGCAATCGGGAACGTTTGAATAAAACTGGCCCCTAATGAATTCGGCCGGAGGAAATCCTTCCTCGATGTCCGGCTGCTGCTTAATTTTTTTCAAAGCGGCCGCTGTCATATTTTGTTGAATCGCAAAACTATCATTTCTGCTGGAGATATTTTTTCTTCAAAGTACCTTTGACAAGAAACGCTTAACTTTTACCTTACGGTTACGATACATCGCCCCGAGTAACTATCCTGTCAGGAATGTATTTTGGACGATAAAGCGAGCACCAAATGCTAAAGCGCTTGCTAATTTTCGACGAAACGATGATAATATTTAAAAAGAAAAACTAAATTTAACTTACTTCAACCTTCCCAACATGATAATGAGTGTTTCAAGTCGGGAGAAAGCCGAACAAGATACGGCAGCAGCCAGCCAGATCTTGCTGTCAACTAAGCTAGACGTTTACAAATAATTCCCCATCCATTCGTTCGTTGGGTAGAGCAAATGTTGACAGCTACTGAGGAAATCGCTGTAATTCGTCGCTTACTCAACGATTCCTTGCCTACCATGTGACGTGTCAATTGAAATTCAAGATATATTGAACGCATAAAACCAGCTGTAGTTCCGACTGCTTGAACATTTTCTTTAGAAACAACGAATTCATGTCGATAAGGCCGACTAATAAGAAGTTCAGACCGACAGGTTTCGTCGATTCATATCACATTTAGGAGAGAAATCTCTTCCAGCTTTCAAAGACCGAACGTTTTTCGATCATTGCGTATGGTATTTAGCATATTTCTCTATCTTCACCGCTTTGTTTGTAATTAAAATTTGTCAGCAACACATCCCGGATGCAAAGAGCATGGCAGCTTTTAAAAGAACCCTTTCCCCTAACGCGTTTTTCCGCCAGGCGGGTCTTTACGAAACTCAGTAAAACTACTGTTATGGTTGAAACTCTCTGTGAATTCTATTGGATCAAGACTACTGGATAAGACAGATAAGTCAGTCTGTGATTAAAACACGGAAATTCGGTTGTACCAAACGAATTAACCACCGTACGGAAATTTGAAAGCTGACTGGTTTCGAGCGTTAGCCCTTCGTCAGAGCTCTGACGAAGGGCTAATTCTCGAAACGTTAGCTTTCAAATCTTCCTACGGTGGTTAATGTACTTTTATCAACTCCTTTGATACTAGAAACTAGCCCCGTTACTTATGTGAAATGAAATTTAAATACACGACCTCGTAAACTGACCAATGAAAAGTGGGCAGTTTAGAGCCGGACATGACATCAAAAGCGGTCGCAAATTAAGTTGCATCTACTAAGAACGACTTACGGCAAAGATATCTTGCAAATCCGTCTAATCCGTCAGCTGGTTTGGATTATCGCGATGTACTTACTGGCAATGAAACTAATTTAACAGTTTAGAGGCAAGGAAACCTAAACCAAACTGAACTTGTACCTGGTGGCATCGTTGGTGGCTCAAATTTACTTTTGATAAAAAAATACCTCTGCTATCAGCCAATCCAAATTGCGGAAATTTCTCAGAAAGTAGTGTAGTTGGGAAAACGAAAGGACAGCAAAAATTAGTTGCCGTCCTCTTCAATCCAGAAAATTATAGGTATTTATTTATTTATTTATTTATTTTTTTGGCCACCTCATTGTCTCAACTCAGTATCCAGATTAATATACCAATTACTTCAGCTCGCTGAGCAGGTTTGTCCCCAGACCGCTTATCGAGCGAAACACAAATGCGCGCTTGACAAGTACCAAACAGTGGACGGCTGGTTTATGCCCAATTCGATGAAAAGATCTACAAATTTAACAGTTCTTTTTCACAGAAGGCAAATGTCATGTTCGGAATAAGTTTCAAAAGAGCGCACAAGGCTACGTAGAAGCAGATGACGTTTCATCTATAGAATCCAAAAAAGGAGGGGAAAAATGCACTGATTTAGCGCGGGCAGTGTAAATCGTTTCAGTTCACTCTTTCCTGAAAGTGTTTCCGAAACGAAGAGTGTCAAGCATATGGCTAAGCGATGCTGGGGCTGTTTCAGACTTTTGCGGGCGTTCATTTAATATGACGTCCGCGCGTATACGCAAGGATATACAAGGTGTCTCCTCTATGGTGCAGGCCGCTTTGACCCTTTCTAGCGCCTCCGCCCCACGCGCGCTATCGTTTTACATTATTTAACCCTCGTTGATTTCTGATACTGCAGATATTTTCTATTTTGGGCAAAACAACAATATTTTAATTGGGGTAACACTTCCGAACAAAAATAGTTTTGCTTTCCATCGTAAACTTAAAAGCGTAAAACCACAGATTTTCTTTAACTTATAGTTATACTTCTTACCTTCTTACAGCAAAGTCTCTGTAAACGTCCGGCGCACTCAAGCGTAAGGGGTCCGCCATGTCACTCTTTTCTTGGTTGTCCTGTTCCTCTTCTTGCCTGTCGCCTTGTTCTTTTTGGTCTTTCTTTTGTACTTGTTGGGTATACTGTTTTTCTTCAACCGAACTTTCCTCCTACGTTTTAAAGAAAAGCAGACAATACACTAGCTGGCCGTCCTGCTCAAGAGCCTTGTTCTTCAAGCCGGGGCCGGAACGTGCGCACGCACATCAGTGATGTGTCGCAATCAAAACAAAGAATATAGACAATTGATGGAACAATATCTACGCGCGCGGCATCCACCATTTCGTTCATTGAACCTGTTTTTACTTTAAACATATCAGCAGTGATGTTTGAATTTCAAGATCACCCATGACTAAAAAAAAAACACTCCGAAAGAGACTGAAAAATAGGAAGTTTGGGGGATTTGTTTTCTGAGTACATTCTCGTGGCCGCGATGTGATGATTCTGTTGTTTGACAAAGTTGTAATTTGCGCGTCTGAGCTTGAAATGAGTTGCTCTGAAAGTGACCATTCCGTGACGTTTAAAATCAAAAGCTACAATACACTGAGCTCAGTCACGTTCTGGTAGAATAGCCTCTTTAGGGGAGCTATAATACGGCGTATTCTATTCTACGCTGTACTATGTGGTTCTAACTGCATCCTGGAGTGCGCGGTCTGTTCGAGTGCAAACCGTGGGGTGGCACTGTTGCTGTTGCTTCATCTTTCTCGATATTTCCAAAATACGTTTGACTGCGTTTTTCCGCTAACGCGAGTGACAATCAAGCCGGAGAACAGACCATTTTATAACGCTGGAAAATTATTACAGGGTAAAATTAAAGTTCAGAGGAATAAGACAAGCGATTAATTCGCACCGCATAGAAATACGAAAGGGAAGCCACTATCGTAAACACCACTGATTTCAGATTTGGCTCCTTACGTCTCTATAAAAAAAAAACATGTCACTGCGTAATCAGTCAAATCAGATGAAGTTTCAAACTGACACGTTCAAGACCTCTAAACTGAATTCATTTTCAGATCGGTCTGGAAAAATCATGAATAATCACTTCTTCAAGATTAGTTGTTTAAAGTTTGTCTCGAAATACTTTCCAAATTAAATCGTTATCAATGAGCCAGTAATCGGATTTAGTTAAACGCTTATCACGAGAGAAGGCCCCATTCCTGTCTTTGTTAGCCCACTACCGGGCTCATTAACTGTAACCCTGGACCAGTTTATATCACTGCTCAGGACAAATGTTCGCACAACCAAGCCATAATTTGGCACAACATTACCATTAATAAGATTTTGAGGTTAAATGAAGGCTTTAAATCGGCGAAATATAGTGGCTTGTGAGTCAGTTTCGGCTGAAACACTCTCCTCACGAACTATGAGTATCATCTATATCATGCTTGCCTCACGTTTACTTCCCCACGTTGAGCTGGTAGCAAACGAGATTATGGATTTCCGAGTGCATTGATTTAGTTTTAGGAGTTAACCAGAAGAAAGACACAAAACTCATGAAACTTAAGTCAAAACACTTACGTATTGTAGCTCACATCTGAGAAGACCGAATTTCGATCTGGTATTTATCCTTCACTGAGTTGAAAGACGCTTACCTTGTATCTCACTTCTTGCTTTGCGACGGGAATTTGAAGGGAAAACGAAAATTATCCTTGTGGAATTAGCACATTGCGATCGCTATATTGGTACCAATGTCTGTCCACCAAATCAATTCAAGTTATATTTGAATGCCACTTCACGCCTAAGTGCTCGAAGAGATCACGCAACACGAGATATCGTTGAGACACTAACGGCAGGCCACAGTCCTCCAATCAAGCAAGCTGTCGGCCTGGGCACAGTGCGCTCCATTCTTTTTTCAGTTATGATTAATGATATTATTTTTAAAGCCTCAAGAAATTCCTTGCTGATAAAGTTTGCGGATGACTTAACAGTTATTGTCACTTGTAACTCAGGGGAGAGTCTGCAAAAACATTAGAGAGTGGTCTTCCTGTTGTCACTCAATAAGTAAGGAATAATACAAAGAGTTACTTATTTTTGACCTATTTCCTTAGCCATTTGCGGTATTGATGGAGCAGTGTTCTTCTATCAAGATGATGGACGTATACTTTACGTTGATCCTCTGATAATTGGGATGAGCATTTTATGATAATGATGGGGAAAGCCAATAGCGGAATATGTATCCTAAAGGTTTGTCAGTCATGGTTATGTCTTCCATAATTGTAATGTCACTTTGTATGGCATACAGCTGTTTGGGGGGAGGGGGTGCCAGTTATAAAAGGTACATTAACCATATAAATGACTCATGGCCGTAATCGAGTTCCATAGTTTGACCATAATGATGCAATTCCCGTTCTTGAGCTGTTCTGTTTAAAGTCTGATAGGACTATGATAGCGTTTGTTCCAACGTTTAGCCCATGAAATGATCTGCTGCCAACGACGAAGCAAAGGGAATTACCACCGCATTGCCACAGGGACAAGTGTAAAAGCTGTCTTTTAAAATTTAAATCTAGATAGTTTTCATTTTATTTCACATATTAATGGAATGAGTTACTATCTTATTTCTTTATTTGTTTTTAATGTAAATTTCAGCGAGCGTTGGCCTGGTCCCAGCACGGTGTTTCCTTCTTGTCGTCAGACCAATTTGAGCCGCGAAGCACGAAGGGGTTTCTGTCTCTGCGAGTCTCACGTCCATGCATGCATGCCGCATGCCAACTGTAAAGCGAATCAAGATCATCGTTAAAAAACAGCGACAACAACAACTGAACCAATAAAAATCGCGCTCTCCACGGCTCGTCGGCATTCTCGCTAGCTGCATATTTCGAATTGCGTAGACGTTAATCTACCAATCAGAACGACAGTCGGACACTGCACTGTAAGCACTGCATGGAAGTGAGATTCGCAGGGACCGAAACCAGAGGTTTTTCTTTTCTTGCCGTTTCGCAGTTTGTTGTTCGCGCTTTGAGTCTACTGAAATTCTGTCCGGAGGAGAACAACAAAGAAAAACCGGTGGGACCGGGTAAGTGGACGTTTATTTTACGGAGGGAAACGGCCATGATCCCGCCACTCGGAACACGTCGGTAAGTGCTCGGAAAAAGCCAAGAAACGAGACCCTCGTTGACATTATACAGCGTGTAATTCCAATTTTTGGAAGCTGCAATATGAAAGAGTTATCCCTTGAAAGACTTCCTTTATTTTCTTCACGCTGCGGGTTGCAGTCACTACTGTATTTAACATGACCGTCCATAATATAACGTAAAAGTCCACAAATATTCGTAGCATTTTAAGGCAAATATAGGGCCTTACATAATAACACCGATGGTACTCACCATGCCTTTGGTATTCAAATTTTTATCGTTGCAGTATCAAGCCACGAAGACAGGTATCTTTCATCGATCAGAGCGGGCTGGCCATATTGGACATACAGTTCATCTCCTTCACTACCATACATGGAAACTGAGAACTGAATCATGTAATATCAACCAAGAGAACCCTGACCCTGAATGAAGCTGGCGCGGGAGTGAAATGTGACCAGCAGGGGAAAAATATCTTTCGGACTTGGAATAGCTTTTTGCCTTTCGTATGCCCCATGAAATAAACAGGGGAAAAGAATTAAAAACGTAGCCGACGCTATTTCGGCGCGAGCCGAAGTGGCGCACACGCCTGCATTATTTGTCGCACGCTATCCTGTCGCTGACGTAGTCATGTTTTCTTGCTTCTAATTTACAGATGCTAAGCCGGCCCACGCGGCACGATTCGTCATTCTAAATGCATCTAAAAACACACTCAAACAAACACAGCAATAGCACTGACTTGATGGAATAAACTCATTTGCGTAACTGTGCCATGAAATACCTTCTCTTCAGCGCGATGTTAACAATGAGAACAACGCGTCGACGACGAAACTTTCCGCCCTACGAAAAAAAGTGAAATATAAGTACTTTCCATGAGTGCTGCCATCGCAAAATGCCCACGCATACACTCAGAATGTCCTTTACAGTCTGACATAATATCTCGTGGAAAAATGAATACCTCCTAACCAAGGCAACTCACCCTTTTCACTTCAGATCGTTTTTAACACAGAAAGTTGGGAACACTTTCGGCTTCATATTTGCCACCCGGCTCTCTAACTTGGAATTCAGCAAACATCGTCTTAGATCCGGCTTCGCGCGGACAAACAAATGGGACGAGAAGCCCGCTCAATCCCTAACCACTGCGAGTGAGAATGTCTTCTCCTTAATTGAATGATGAAACAAGTCTTTTCCCTAAAACCTTTCACCGTTAATTAGATATTTCTAATGACAACTAGCACTGAGCCATGGCTCACCGTTTCTTTCGTGTCAATTCTCAAGCTAAATCTGAGACCCATAAGCGGTTCCGAGACGAGATCAAGAATTCAAAGAATTGATCTTTTACAGATCATCGGAAACTATCTTTTCATACGACAGGAGAGAATTCAAAAAGGGAATAAAAATGGATCATACAGACTGCGGGGCACCATCGATTGCCAATGCTTTGAGCCTAGAAAATCCCTTAACATAAAATGCTTTATACTCGCTAATTCCACATAAATTATGAGCCAGAAAAGAATAAGTTTAATTTTTGTTTGTATACGTCAAATGTTTTGGAGTTGTAGAAAAAAACGATAAAACAGCACTAATAAAAAAATCCCTTAATTGTTTTTGCGTTTATTATGATTAACACAGACTAAGAACATGAGTAAAGACTTTCCGGCGAAATTCCCCACTGATTGATTTATTAGAAATTTTCTTTTCAGAAAGACAAAATCGTCAGGTTTCATCACTGTATTTAAATCCACTTTAGTTTAATTTATCAATCTGAAACTTGAAAGCCGTTTTCTGCTGAAAACAGTAACTGATACCGACCTGAAACAGCCACATTTTTCGAAAGTGATGACCTCATGATTAAAACCACCGTGCTTGTACATAGCTCTACAGGGCAGAAAACGTCCCAGTTATCAATATCTCTCACTTAACTCTATTTTCAGCTTTATGGGATGCCTGTACCTTAAAGATTCCCCTCCCCTCAACCTATTCTACTGGCGCAAACACAGCATGAAGAGAAGGCCGAATAGAAGTAAAGTGCTATCAAAATTCACCACTCCGGTACAAGCGCGCAGCGGAGTGGTGCACTTTCAATCAGTAGTTATCTGTGATTAATTCTTGAACGACTTTCCCCGAAGTAAAACCACACAAGGAATTTCGTAAGCCACTTCGGTCAATATCCAAACTATAAATTTAGTAGTGCTTATGTGTATGAACAGATAGTCAAAATCCGTTTTCTTTTTTTCCCTCGTTTTGAAATCTGCCTGTTTGTGCTGCCGGTACAGCTTCTCTCTTCTCCCGGAAGAAATGAAGGACGTACGCAAGACAGGAAGGAACGCTGACTGTATTTTAAAAAAAAAACCTGTGTAACAGCTTACCAAAAGGTCCACTTGCACTACAGGAAAAACTTGGTCTGGAGCCAGCAAATTTAGTAGTTTGCACTACTAAATTAGTGTAAACTATCCGTTCCAGGCTTTTATGAAACGGACCCGGATCCGCGTTTTTCTGGTTTTGGGGCCATAGATGGCTATCGCCCCAAACCCGGAAAAAACGAGTCCAGGCTCCTTTTTGTGGTAAAAAGTCTGGTCCTGACTCCGAAAATCGGTAGTGTAGACTGTATGCTAATAACGGGGCTTTGAAGCCATTTTTGATAATAAAAGATGATGGTAATAAAAATAACAATAACAATAATAGGGAATCTGCAGTGGCACCTCCACAGAGTGGCTATTCGTCCACTAAAATACAGATCGAATTGGAATTTGGAAATGTTGGTTTTTGAGGAGAGGGGAAAACCGGAGTTGCCGGAGAAAAACCTGTCGGAGCAGAGAAGAAAACCAACAACAAACTCAACCCACTTATGGCATCGAGTCCGGGAATCGAACCCGAGCCACATGGGTGGGAGGCGAGTGCTCTCACCACTGCGCTATCCATGCTCCCCATGCCTTTACTATCCACATAAAATGGTTAAAAGCTCACAATTTTCTAAAAAAAAAATAGTCTGTCAGAACTTTCCTGCCATGGGAGTGGCAAGTTACATGAAACAATGATGAACGCATTGAATTACTACCTGATTTCAAAAAAAGGTCGGTGGGTTTGGTGGTGTTTTGTCTTACAATAAAAAGGTTATCAATCTTTAAAGTCAGCAGCACAGGCATTTTGT
>BLFK01000942.1:333600-336158 GCA_014634185.1 Astreopora myriophthalma | reverse complement strand
AAGCCTTTGGCATCAGGAGATGCTACCAGAATGAGACAAGGCAACACTTGGGAACCAGCTGTACTAGTGGGAGAATCTAAAGGCAGGGAACCAAGATCATATATTGTCAGAGCCAATAATCATGATTATAGGCGAAACCGGAGAGATATTCTCAAGACGCAAGAAACCTCACCTAGGCCAGACTCAGCTAACAGGGAGGACTTGAGGGTTGACCGCCCAGCTGAGGACACAAGGCAGGATGAGTGCCATTTGAAGTTAACCAAAGAGAAGACTCCCGTAGTAAGCAGGGTTAGTAACTTTGTGCAGTGACTTGTGCGAATATCGACAGTGAATTGTTTACACTCGAAACGTGTCAACATGAGAACGTATTCAGAGACATATAGCTTATTCAGCTCAGTTCACATTTATTTGATTGACTTGATTTAGTACCTTATTTAGGAATCTTAGGGAAAAGATGTAATGATAGTTATGTTGGTAGGCCTGGGGTTCCATACGGGTCTTCCTAAAGGCGGGAATCAATGTCGTACACCATCTTGTCGTTCGGTTGTGTTAACAGCTTATGTTAGATCTCAAGAATTTGAAGTGATGATAGTGGTCAAGAAATGGAAAATGATGCGGACTACTCCGTTTCAGTTCCTATGCAGTTCAAACAGCTGACGAGAGAACTAGAAGTTAAGGAGCCAACACGCTGCTTACGACCAACAGTACTCACTTGAAATAGTATTTTGGGGGTAGTCCGTTTGGGTAGTCTGTCGGGGTAGTCCATGGACTAGGGGTCAGTGTTTTCAACTCTCCCCTTTCTTCGGCACGGAAAGTTGCGACACCACTATTTTAGGCTTGACCGCGTGCTCGCCCCAGTAGTTTTGCATCCCCGGCAAGATGGCGGCATTAACCTTGAAAAGGTCTATTAAGTTTTTCCACTTCCCCTCGTGGTCTGTGGTTACATATTAGATGACTCCACGCAGTCTAGATTGCAGAATACCCGGCCCATTATTAGCATATGAATAGGGTGTATTGTTACCTGTGTTTCGTTCTTAAAGAGAAGAAGGCAATATGCAAATAATGGGCCGGGTATTCTGCAATCGCACCATGACACACTTCCTAGAAAACGAAATGCCCTCCACATGACTTGAAAACTTGAAACTTAAGTCAAGAGTTAAAATATCTCGAAAACATTTTTACACCAAACTCCACCGAAGGTATAAAAATGAAACCGTCAAAATTCTCTGGAAAACTTGACATCATGCATGCTCAAAGCTGCTGTCAAAACATGTACCTACAGACGGACAATTCATTTTGTTTCCCATTATTTTAAGTTGACCAAGGCATTTTAAATTATTCATACTCACGTTTTGTTGAGGTACTCTACAGCACCTAAACCGGAAAAAATTCAATCATATAAAGCCAAGGAAAACATCATCTGGAATAAAATTGACACTAAATCACCGTCAAGAAGACTCACACGAAAGTCCCTCTTGGTCTAGAACAGCCAAATCTTTGAGCGCTAGTGCATGTTCTTGTAAAACCTTTACCGCACAACTATACTGCTGTCCCATAGGTTTCAGGTGATATTTTCAAACCATACTAGCATGGCAAAACTGACACAATCACATCCGTGTTCCGATCACCTTTGTACTTTTACTAAGTATCAGCTGAGTGAGATGGCGATCTGGGTACGAGAGTAAAAAAAAAAACAAGCCTGGGCTGTGAGCACTGATAAATTCAATCTCGTTCCCAGAGCCCGCGTGTCTTTTGGTCAGCGCCAAGACACGGAGCTCTGGACTAATCAATTACCGGGACTCCAAGATTTTAGGAGTTCCGCGAGTTCCGGTATTACTGAAAAGTGAAATTGAGTGGTCGTTAAAACACAAGGGCTTACAAAACCAGGGACAAATCTTCTTGTTTACAAGTTACGTTGGAGATTTTTGCTCCATATTCGTAAATAACAAGCTATTTTGCATTCAGTAGTTTACGCATGAGCACTTTGATAAATCGAGAAGCCAATAAACATAGCTCTTCAAGTTGATTATTCCAGAGCCCCGTGTCTTGGCGCTGACCAAAAGACACGTGGGTTCTGGGAACGAGATTGTGATAAATTCTCTCCCCCACTCTAGGGGAAGAATAAAAAGATATTTTGTTAATTTATTTTTAAACTGTAGCCAATGTGTTTCCCAGTGGGTCATTATCGGAGGATGAGTTTCAGATTTTAGTCGACAAAAATCAGCGGGCATCATTTCAAAAACAATTTCAAACCGTGTTTAACCAAACAGCTTTTAATCCAGTTTAAGCTTTGGTGTGAATCAGGGTATACGATTATTGGAGCATGAAGTCATCGTGTCTCCCATATGATACGCAAACTTTTTTAGGAGTTTGCACATGTGCATTTGCAATTGGTCGAATTCATATTAGAAGACGGGAAACTGGTCACAGACTGAATTCCGTCAGACAGAATACCGTCTGATATGAATTTAAGGACGGTAAACAGTTCTATGTAGTAAGACAGAAAAGCAATAAACTGAAAGAAAGGAGCTTAGGGCGATAAGGCGAGGTTGCGAAGA
>BLFK01000942.1:321100-328600 GCA_014634185.1 Astreopora myriophthalma | reverse complement strand
AGACAACTGAATTGGAGAACAAAGGGATTTGAATCTGTATAGTAGCAGCTTTTTATTTTACCACTGAATAGCATGGTTTGACATCAGTTACGTCTTGTGGTCAGTCTTATTATTAAGATTCAACCCAATTTCTAGGCCCTTCCCCGCTTCACAAATACAATTTCCACTTTATGCGGCATTTGTTTACCCAGAGGACGGGAAGGGCAGGTGGTTTTAAGAGAAATGACAGAAACGCTCTTGCCGTGACATCGTATTTATCTTTTCTTTAATTATAATAAAAGGACCCGATGACAGTATGCATGGGAAAGATCAATTTTTGCCGCAGTAAAGGAAAAAAACTTTCGTTCCAAAAACGGGAAGACTGACGTCACAACCATTTTCTGGGAATCATAAAACGTGAGTCCTTTCAGCGTGTTTTAAACTAACCCTTCCTTTCGCAACAAATATAAACGTATTTTATTAAACATTTTCTTTTTCTCATTCTTCTTATTATAATTTATTGCTATTTGATGTATTAATGCTCAGAAACTGCTACAAGGTGGTTTTATAACAATCATTGTTCAGACCCGTATAGCTGGCCGCCGTCAAGTCTTGCTATCAGTCTTATAGACCCTAAGGCCTATTGCGTACGTAATCTATGGAAATAAGTTTGTGGTCGGCCGCTTCTAAGGTATATGGAGATCCATTATGGCTAAAAATATGGCTCAATACTGGTCGGGAATTTCATCGGCTCATTATGATGAATTTCCTAAGTCTGACAATATGTCTTTATTCACAGTCATTTGAAAATTGATTCACTTCACGAGTGCTGACACCAGATGGGCTCCCATGCATATCGCATGCCAAATGAGGTAACAGAACTTTTGGAGTGAATTGTGCAAACCAAGGCTTTCCGGCATCGCAAGCAGTTATGTTTTCAGCCGTCGCAGATTCGTGTTCAGTTCGCCTGGATAAAGTGAATAGAAAAGTGTACAAATTCCACGCACTAGTATTCAGACAAGGTAAGTTGTGCAAGTATTACAGCAGTATCAGATCCAAGGACTAATACAACTCGGTATAAAGTAGACAGTGACACAAGCCGAACACCGAGATGTAATAAACTTGACCGGCACGCGACAGACCTAAAGATAGTCGACGAGCGCAACAAGCGGGGAACGCTGGCTTTTCAACTCTCCATTGTCGAAAAGTTTTGGTTTAGTCATATGCCTAGGCGCGCTCCGCTGCATTAAATTAGACTCCGCCCCGATGTTGGAGGTATCGTGTCTTCCGTGAAAGCTCATGCCACCGAACCACTTTTACCATGGTATAATGTTGAATTTCGTGGCTTGAAAAACACGTTTTCACAAAACTGTTTCCTTCGTTTCGCGATTACAGCTAGCCCATGGATATGTCACTAGAACCAACTAATCAGTAAAATTTTGCTTTAGCAGAAATATACATTTTTCAACAGAAAGACGGCACGAAGGGGTTCAGAATATATCAAGTTTATTTCAGATACAAGTATATCAGTTATCACAGCTTATTGTATTGTTGTTTTCATTGCATTGATGGGAGAGCGTCAACTCTCGTAATGAGGTTTCATAAGACGTAGCCCATTATTCGAGCTTAAAAGCTATTTTCCTACAATTACAAACGTACGGGACTAACTGCACAAGCTAAGAAAACCTATTAGATAATGTAAATTGATTTGTTTAATAAACCATACTAGGATATATCAATAAGTTGATGAAAAGTGGGAGATTTTAAAATGCAAAATGATCAAAGTTTTAATTAAACATGCAAGATCGTAAAGTAGTCATGAAATCGTGCACATAATAAGTACAATACCAATTTGCACTTTTTTTTGTTTTTTGTTTCGTTTCCAAAACTGCCCAAGTAAGAAAACAATGTTCCGATTCAAGCGTAAAGGCTGACAACTTACTGATTTTCGTCACCAAGCACCTGCAAGTTGCAAAATGGATGCTAGTCGTTAGATCTTTTACACATAACCTCACGAGTCACCTCAGTGGCCAGTATATGCCCAATTGATAGGTGGGCGAGGCTTTTCCGATGATGCAAAACACCTGCAAAAACACGGAAAGATGAAATACCTGATCAGATCAACCAATTACAGATCCACCGGCACAAACAAGCAAGCAAGCAGAGCAAAACACCCAACCATAAGGATTAAACCACCCCAATGCTGCGCATTTCTGAAGATTTTCTAAGTCACTCGAAACCCTCCTACTCTTATTGCAACTGATCTGCGTGAGATGTCTTTTCGGTCAAACCTCTCGAATGTCCTTTCTTTTCATCAGATTCTAAAGGAAATAACAAAGAGGACTATCTCCGTCACGAAAAGGGTTGCAAACCTGATTTAACACAAGGGTCCGTGACAAGGTATGTGTCGAATCGTTCATTTGTGTTCCCTGTCAAGGGCCTCACGGTCTCTCCACTCTGAAGAGGCCTGCGGGCAGCAAGCTCTCCAATTTGGATCTCAGAAGTGGCGAGCTCGTCGAAAGCCAAGAGACGATTATATATAGGACTTCTAGAGCTGCGCCAGCTCGCCACTGCTTCCCCCTTCACGACTCCGTGGACAAATTCAGAGCAATATTATCCGTTTTTCCCCAGGGGAATCCTGTCACAGCAGCCAAGAACAGAATCGAAATGCCCATACACTGAAATTCTAAACAGTAACAGTAAAGGTCCTCAACAGAACGAAGATTTTCTATCTGGGCCTATAAGGAAAAGATCCAGGACATCGCAAGATATCCCAAACGACTGCGAAACACTAAGAAAGGAAAAACAAAGAGTACGATTCAAGGAAAGAGAAAAAACAGACAGTGAGCCAGAAACACCGACGTGTCCAACATGCTTTCAAGTTATCGCTAATGAAGCAAAGGATTATGACTACCTCATGGAGAAATCGGTATGATTGGTGATGTAGCTGTTAGAGGGTGGCTCATTGAAATGGGGCCTCCTGGTCTCGTGATTGAGACGTGGGAGAGAAAGGCAATGGAGTACGGAGTGCTCAAGATTCCTACCGCTCCTATCCGTTTGTCCTGCTTTCCACGTCTTCCTTTGTAGCCAACACTGACAACCATGATCCGCCCCCAGTCCCCGTTCCTGTAAATTTTCGCCCGCTTCCGGCCCTTTCGACCCATATCTCATGCCTCCTTCACCTTTTCAAGTCAATATACAGATGCATGGGGACCAAGAAAGACTACGTAAACTTGGGTCATAAAGAATATATGAAATGTCATGTATTTCAGTAACTGCGGATATGAAATGCAACGCAGTGAAGTTAGCAACTTAAGCAGTTGCAAGGAAGCCTTAAAAAAACCCAGGCTTGAACGGGACATGGACCCAGGACTGGGAGCTGGTCAGTTCGTCTTATATCCATCAAAAATTGGGGATGGTTTTCAGATAACATTTCACCACATTTCATGGCAATTTACGAATTTAGGCGCTTTTTTGGTTTTTGTTTTGGTCTTAGAAAGAAGAACTTGTCACGATGATCATAAACTTCAAGTCCCAAAACGGCACAAGAAGACGTAAAAATGGTTACAGCCCAACAGATAACGACATAGCTCAATTGTAAGTACGGCCGTATTTTATAATGCAGACAGACCATGTGCGCATGTGCCCGTAGTGATACCGAGAGTTGAGACGTTTTCTTCTCAGTTTTGCCCATGGAGAGTGACCCAGTTTTTTATTTTCTGTTTATACAGGATGCAACTTGACATCAACGGCTCGGAGCAATCGGCTTCCAAGACTAAAGCGCTGGCAACACCAAGAAGAAAACTCAGCAAAACAAATAGGCTGACTTCTATTTAATTCCTTCCGTGGCTTGACAGCGTATTCGTTTCCCTGGCAAAGGCTTCATTCCCCGGTCAACAGAAATGAAATAAACTTAACAACGTATTCTGCGGGAGAGCTGACTGCCTTCTTGCCACAAGGGCAATCACTAAAAATACGAACTTCGCCCAGGGTTGGCAGGAGCGACCGCTCGCGACAGCCACACAGGAAAATTGTCACTCGAACGCTACAATATGTTGCATGTTTCCTTTATTTATAAAAATTGCTATGCATAAAACAGAATGACAATGACTTCCTTGAACTACGACGGAAAATACAATTCAGAGAGAGAGAGAAAATACATGTAGAAACCCTCATTTTTTTTTTTAAATCAAAACATAAATTACAGAAACATGCATACAAGTTAAAAAGTGTGCTCCACTTGGAAAAAAAATATTATTTAAAACTCGTCATGCCTTGTAAGATCTGCACCATAATTGGTTGCTCTGCTTCCAACAAACAAGTCGTGCTTGCCAAGGACTTCGTCTTTTGTTAACTCCTTGTCCTGAATCAAATTTGTAACAAACAAAAGAAAGAGAGAATTATTTAACTGATTAATTAATTAATTAAAGTTGTCTGATTATTCAACATAAGTAATGTCGTCTTCCTGGTTGGAAGGGGACGGGAATTATAAGATAGATTCAGAACCACCAGGCTTAACGCTGTCTGCCAAAAATTAATGGAATTATTTGATTGAAGCTTTTTTCTCGCCAGTTAGCCACAGCTATCGAGCAGAGGCAAAAAAGGCCGAAATAAACGTGGCTCTATATCTCTGTATTAGCTCCCTGATGTGACGATCCGCACAACTGAATGTGACTATGTTCAGCTGTATCACCAATTCACCCCCTCCGCCCTTCGGGGATACATTTACAAGCGACCACTTCGCTGAAAAATCAACAATTTGGTGAAACTGACGTCCGCAAGTACCCATACAGAGCTTCTATGTTTCACGTCCACAGCTGAAATATATGACACGTCACATATTCGACTGTCATCATTTAACTGTCACAGTTTGGCAAGACTTGTAGTACGATTTCTTTTTTGTTTCTTCTTCTTTTCCAATAGTGTTTAATTAAAGCACATACCCCATTAGCATCAGCATGGTAAATGAGATGGTTGGCTTCTGCTTCAAGATAGTCATAACTTGTAGGAAACAGCCACTCCTCCACTTCATCCTGAAAGATATTAACCATCATATCAGTCATTAAAAGAAAAAAATAATAGTAGTATTATTATTAACTTTATCGTTATTAATATTAATATTAATACTAATAAGGACAAAGGTAAAGAAACGGTTCCTCTGAGACTGTCACATGATAGGAATTGAGCAATTAGCATACAGAGCTAAAGAGGTCTGTAACAACACAAAGCAAGTAAATGAAACCACCACCAAGTTAAGGACAGGAAAATGAGAGTGACTAAGTTGCAATAACTGGTTTTATTTTTGTTTTTTGAGCTAGTCATAGAGCAGGCCAAAGCCAAAACAATAATTATTACATAATTACAAGTACTTTGCTCACTCAAATTATTTAAAACTGCTCTATTATTGGGGCAGTGCGAACAAGTTCTGTTCCCCGCCCATCCATTTTGGGCCCATTTCTCTGATCTTCCAAGCGTTCTCTTTACAGGTAATGTACATGATATTTTTTCTTTAGTTTCCACCATCCATTGGCAACCCTAACTCATGTCACAACTCCACCACCTTCTCACATGGCATCATAGGAGAAGCCACGACACAACACTAATTTCCTTACCGTGTCTAAGTAGCCATCTTTATTTGCATCATGCTCTTTCTGGAAATACTCCTTGTCTACTTCCATCCTTTTGGCTTCATCCTCAGTCATCTCACTTTCATTTTTATAGTAAATTTGATCTCAAAAAAGGAAATACATCCCACAGAAGTGAAATAATAGTGAAATAATAAATAAACAGTTTCTAACTCATCCCAGACCTACTAACTATGTAACCCCAAAACCTTTTTTTTGTTTGTTTGTTTCTGGTTTAGTTTAGTTTACGTTTTAGGACCAAACACAACAGTATGAGATAGACACAAGTTGTGTTAAGAGACAACTATCATTTAGTGAAAAATTGGCTCTTTTCAGGTTAGCAAAAAGAAAGATCCTCCTGCATTGGATACCGCTTTCACAAAGTCCATGATATAGGAGAGTACTTTGGTCACGGGAAACAGTACCTGTCAACTAATGTTTTCCATTTATGTACAACAACTGGGGGAAATCTCTACCTTAGAAAACAAAACATCTATGTAACTCCTTGTCCTTCTGGTTATTACATTGTGCTTCTATTCCTATGGGACCAGGCAGCCACCTCTTTGGCAATACTTTCCACATCACTGTGTTGAGACTCTACTGCCTAATATTTGCAAAGCTTTGGTGTCATCCACATACTTCCAAAGGAAAGCAGTGTTAGACGTAGCGCTAATCATTTTCGCAACTTGTCTGGACAACATTGCAAGTTTGGTAAGATCTGACAACAAACTATCATTGTGGGAGGAGAAAATAATGCTAATAACTTGGGGGAAGGGCCCTTGGAGAAACTAAGTACCTAAGAACTCTTGAAGTGATAGCCGTCCATCTTTATCTTTGTCTATATCTTCAAGCTTTTCCTGGGCAACGATGCCATGCATGTGATCGTATTCCCAAGACTGATAAAATGCACCATATTCCTGCTGTGACAGCTTATTATCACGATCAAGATCTGCAACCTTCCAACGTCGCTGATCCATTTTCATCTGTTTGAGCAGTCGTTCTGAGTCTTCATGTTTTGCTAAAGACAAGGAAAAAACTATGCCCTTAAAGGGGCTGTGTCACGCCAGTGCAGTCCATTTTGTTTAGTTTTGCCAATTACTCGAACTTACTTGTTATTCAACTTACCGTCCCCCTAGTAGTTACAATTAAACAACAAAATCAAAGCTTTGTGACAAAAAACATGTCTCCCAAGCATACATAAGAAGAGTTTCAAACCACGAAGATAAACTTTGAAAAACTGTTAGGCTGAACAGTTTTCAAAAATCCAAATTGCAATCCATTTGAATCCTCTTCAATTTTGCCCATCCTTGCTGAGAACGGATGTTTTATGAGTCAAATGAGTCAATGAGGCAATGAGTCATGAGCCATGAGCCAATGAGACTCACAGTCAATATAGCAATACAGTAATTTATTGGTTAAGCCTAAGCCCTCGTTTCAGTAATTAGGGTTAGGGTTAGGGTTAGGGTTAGCTTTCATTTTATGGGTTTGGGTAACTGCACTAGCTCGTTGACTCATTGACTCATGACTCACTGACTCATAGACTCTTTGACTCATAAATACTCAAGACTCATCCTTGCTTCCTTTTGTATTTTGTTTTATTAAAACCTTCTTTCAATGTCTTATCCAGGTTTTTTCATGTTTCATTTGATTTGTTTGGCAGTTCCCGTCGCTAAATTTGGCTAAATTTCATAACACAGCCCCTCTAAGCCAGACACAAAAATAAGCTGGACACAGGAGGGTCCCCCGTCAGAAGGGACACCCCAGAGGGGTAGAGATTTTGACATGGCACATGAAAATGCAATTTGGTTCCAATCAATATACTGGTAACCTTCCTAGAGGATGACCCTTGAGCATTCACATGAATTCAATGAAAACAAAAAGTTATCCCAATAGAGGG
>BLFK01000942.1:313112-321090 GCA_014634185.1 Astreopora myriophthalma | reverse complement strand
TGGCGGGATGGGGGGGGGGGGGGGGGTGTTACCCTAAGAAACTGATAGGGTGATCCTACCACAGGGGTGACCCAAGCTGGCATGCAAACAAAACTGAGAAATACCATAGAGAAGGGTAATCCCTCTAAGGCAGTGACCCTTCTAGGAGGCTTCCCCCATCTCCATGTAATTACAGAGCCTAAGAGGCAATTTGGGGTTGAAGGGTTGTGGAAGTTTCTGTGCCAGAGTATGAGGTGGGGAGGAAGGATGGAGAACTCCGTAGTGCGAAATACTGGATGGAAAATTGTGATTTTGAGATAGCACTAGAGAAAGAGATAGCACTAGAGAAAGCACTAGAGATTTTGAGATAGCACTAGAGAGGGAATTTGATATGGTGTAACAATGGCACAGCTAGCTGCAAAAGCACAGAGGCATAGAATTTTCTTGGTTTGGACAGGCGAACAAGGGGGGGACTTGACATAGTTATTTAAGACACTTCAGTACCTGGATCTGGACCATAACTTATCCTCTTGTACCTTTCCCAGCTGAGAGGTCCTTTGGGATCCATACTTTTGTCCCCTTTAAAGTCAATGCGCGATACAAGGATTTTCTCTCGCCGTTTCATGTCCTCCCAGTTTCTTTTCACAGTGTCAAGATGATGCTGCATCTTAGAAGATTCAATCCAATCTTTCAGCTCTTGACTTGTAACTTTCCCATCACCATCCTTGTCAATCTTGTCAACTATTTTTCTGTGCAAAGCATAAATTGTTGTTTTGAACTACCTTCTCATAGTTCGAATTCTGCAGGATGTCGGTCTTAGTATGTATGGCATATCGTGCCGTGAACTCTTGAAGACGTAAAATCAACTCTATCATCAACCCACCCCATCCCCTTACTCCACCACACACCAGAAACACGCCTTTCTACCAGCTCATTTGCATGAAGCCTGGGTATTTTTTTCTGGACTTTCATTGGTTAAATGACTGTCCAATTGCACCATGTCTCTGACTCTTACTTCAATCTTATTAATGAGCATAATTGCAATAATTCTTCTCTCTGTAAACAGAGTAGATGAAAGGTGCAAAATGGTAGGGAAGAGTGACACAACTTGGAATTAAAAACCTAAGATTTCCGGTTGTACTAGTAATAAAAATAAAACAGCCCCAGCTGTTAACCAACAATGGATGTATTGTCTTTGTTGATTACCTATTGTCATCTAAGCTTTAGCACTTGAACTAATTATTTCTCAGCTTGTCATACTGTAAACAAGACCTTTTCCACCAGACACAAAAAATTCTTAAAGCAGGAAAATCACACCAAAAACACTCTTATGAAATACGCTGTAGAATCATTTGAATTTGTTGTGCTGAAAATAAATGCAAAGGGGCAGAAAGTTGTAAAATATAGCTCCAATGAAATGCATGGCCGGATGGAAGGCCCTTTGCCCTTCAGATATCCATTAGAAATTGGTCTTTTCCTTTTAAGTGAGAGCACAAAAAACAAATATCTGTTTTCAGTCTTCCAGGAACAAAATTTGTTTCAGCACTGTGTCTAAATGACAGGCTGCTGGTCAAGATTTTCAAATCTCCCCCCTCCCCCAAGATTTTCAAATCACTAAATGAGCAGCAGTGGGATACTTTTTGTCAAATTCTAAGAAACTGAGCTTTTTAAAAGTGCACTGTCTCTGAGAAATACTAAGATTTGACATCACGAACTGATTTACATGCCATTAACTCTTTGTAAACATGCATGCAAAATAGTTCATGACATCAAATCAGGAATAGACCCATGCCCCTTTTGACTCGGTCGTGTACCAAATGATGTTTAGTTTTTCCTAAGTTATGGAAGCCTACAAAATGTCAAGATTTGGCAAAAATGGGGAAAAATGGGCACATTGCGTTTCAAACAGATGCAAAGATGTATCGTAGCGAAAAAAATATTTTGGCGTTAGGTGCACTTAAACAATTATTATTCGCCAAAGGCGAAGTGAATATTGGGGAATATTTACCGAGATGTACTCGAGGTAAATATTCCCCAATATTCACTGAGCCTTAGGCGAATAATTGTTTTACTATGATTTTCAGCGTTGTTTTGGACTTTCTTATATTCACCGTGCTAAAACACGATAAAAAGGAGCAACCCTAAAACCCGGAAACCGGAATCTGGAATAACACTGGAATTAGGCCTAAGAACTTTTGTTTAGGCCTAATTATTAGGTCTAAAAACTTTTGTTTAGGACTAATTATCAGGTCTAAAAACTTTTGTTTAGGCCTAAACAAAAGTGACAGCTCAGTCATGCAAACCATCGACAATGGCAACAATTACAAAGAATTCAACTATGTTAGGGCTCTTGATAAATGAAGCGCCAAGAAAAGATGCATTTTTTAGTCAATATTATTAGTCTGTCACATGGCATAGTGTAAGATACTTCATTCTAGCAATGTACATCATGTAAGTAATTGGGAAAATACTAAGTAAATAAAAGTGAACATGAAAACAATGATTACTATTGTTTGTGTTGGAACTGGAGGAATCTCAACCACCCAAATCAATAATATCAATTAGTGAATTAATACTAATTATTGCTGATCGATATTAAAATTCATGATAGGACCCCCAAATTCTGGTCTGGACCCCTAAGTATTTGGTAAAGGGTGTCCAGTGGGCCCCTATCCTTTAAAACCTGGATACAACACTACATCGTGCTCCCTCGGAGTCAACGTGAGTTCTGTAATTAATTAGCGGTACACGACCACGCCCTAAGCGCACGGAAGCAAACTTGCCACGTGGCAATTTTACAAGCAAAAGTTTGGTGGGATACTTGGAAGTATCATACCAAACTTGCCCATGTAAATTGACGGTTTACGATCATCTCGCCACCACAATGTTACCGAACTCCAATAACTGTAACGCTTTAAGAACGAAGAATGCTGATACGATACTATTTTTGTTTCGTCCAACAAACTTAATCTTACAATCAGAGAAATCTGGGAATCCTAGTGGCTTTTAGTGGGGGTGAGCTGCTTCATTTCCTGATACCGTACTGCAGATTTCTCAACTTTAAGCAATAAAGATAACACTTACTGCATTGGCAGAACCATATGAACATATCAGTCGAAGTTTAGTGCTGCATCCTTTGGTGAACACCATTTTACTGCGAAGCCGTCAGCTGTTCGGCTTCATTTGCAGCTTGTGTTCTTCAAAACAAAACTAATGAAAAGAGAAACATCAGCGCCCACAAAAGGCAATTCATCTTACCCCAGCCTTTCCTTAGATTCCTCAGGTGTTAGCTGATCGAAAGACTTCTTTTCCTTCCCGAGGAAGGCTTCGTGATCGTACTCCGGGTTATGTTTTCCTTCCTTGTCATAGTGCTCTTTGTCGGATAGTTTGCCATTACGAACCCGCGACCCCAACATAGTTTTTTCTGGTGCCGCCCGCACAAAGATCAGACACAGGCAAATGCACGATGCGAAGAAAAGGTGGGCCATTTTTCTCGTATTAAAGAATTGCAGGAAACAAGGGCAAAGCAACGGACTGTCCCCCAACGGAATGTTTCGGAGGAGAAATTAGAGGGGTGTGAATTCTTGCCGTTGGTGAAGTTTTCATTGGATAATTGATGTCATGTGGTCCCTTGGAATTGGCTCAATTTTCTGTCACGTTGGCCAAAACTATGAATGAGCTTTTTATTCTGAGTGCGAAAATAAAGGTTCATTCACTTATCGGACACACCTCTTTGATTACGACACGAGGAAAGTAACATGAGGAGCATAGATACGGTATTACTGTTTAAACCAGCATCTGATTTATCGTAGAACTGGCCGCTACCGGCAGTGGCAGTCAATATGTCAACAACAACAGTCCCTCTCAGGACTACGCTAACCACGGCGATCTTTTTGCTTCATCTAGGCTGTAAATTATGATCACCCCCGCAAGCAGTGGATTCTCGCCTCTTGTTGACTGCGGTGGCTGCGGCTGGTGTTTTTTACAGGTCACAGGTCATTGTTTTACTAATAGTGGAACAACCCTAACCCCTTCCTAATGCTAACCTTAGTCCTAAATACTACATTAAGACAATGTTTAGGCCTAAGGTTAGTATTAGTCAGGAAGCTAACAAGGTAACCAAATGGTTCTTTTAGCTTCCTTGCTTGCACATCATTTTCACAAATAATTAATTAAATTCTATTCATTTCCTTTACAAGATTGTAAAGATCAACCAGGTACACCAAAAAAAGCATAATTTGTAAAGATTATTATTAGTAGTAGTAGTAAAGGTTAAGGGTTGTTTCAGTATTAGTAAAACAATGACCTGTGACCTGTAAAAAATACCAGCTGGCAGTGGCAGAACTTTGAACTGGTATCTAGAATCTAGCCCTCCTTTCTCCACCAAAGTGGATAAGAGAGGAGACTCCACTGCTTGTGGGGTAAATTATGATATGAACCTTTACAATTTTATGCTATGTACGTGTGCGTTTTTAAATGTTACTCATTTCCCGAAAAGATACTGCAGAGTTCTAAATACAACCAGTAATTTCATTAGATAGGTATAGGACACAGCCTCATTGCTTGGGTTATTTGGTTGCTTTGTTTTCTGAACCAATCCCGAGAGCCAGTTTAAACAGCTGCGTATTGACCTCATTGAGAACATTTGCCAATGCTTTATCAGGGGATCCAAGAGAAAATGTAATACTTCAATTGACTGCCATCAAACGGCGTTTTTGGCCAATTCTTGTAATTGAATGTTATTTCAGTGAGGAAATTGCTAATCGACCATTTCGCCCTTAACTGTTCGTTTTGCATGGTATGCGAACCTTTATGAAGATTCGCTGAGGGTCTCCAGGGGATAACAATGAAGGAAGAAGTGGGGTGGGGTAGGTAGAGATAACCAGTGAACCCTCGTACTAGGGTTAAAACATGCAACGTTATGCGACTTTTCCAACCTAGCAAAACTGATGTCTTTCATTATCATTCATTATCACTGTCTTCAGCAAAAGCCTGTTC
This sequence comes from Astreopora myriophthalma, assembly GCA_014634185.1. Classification (NCBI taxonomy): domain Eukaryota; kingdom Metazoa; phylum Cnidaria; class Anthozoa; order Scleractinia; family Acroporidae; genus Astreopora; species Astreopora myriophthalma. The sequence continues at coordinate 316,113 of BLFK01000942.1, read as the reverse complement.
CTTTGTTGAAGGGCTGTTGGAGGCTTCAAAGAATGGGGTGTGTGGGTGTGAGGGCAGCTGAGCTATCCAAAAGTGACCATAAGAGAGAGCCTATAAGGATGAGATTCTGCTAGTCCAGCCCCCACTTCCCTCCCCCCACCTGTGATGAAAGGGAAAGGACCAAAGATACCTACTTTGGGGTGGCCTTGTGTATATAGAAGACAACACAGTGTGGGAAGGACTTCAAATAAAAGAAATAAAATTAATGAAACTTTATTCACACTCAAAGTAACACAACTTTCAATAATTTATATACTCAAATCTCATCATTAATATCAAATTACAAGTATTAATAACATCCTTGTGTAAAAAGGTCTCATTACAACAGCTATGCAAGTTTGCAAGTGGAATTGATATACCCAGAGCAGTTTTCATTTGACTGTCAAAAGTAATAATTATTACTAATTATTACACGATTGCTTTGGTTTTTGTTTTGCTTTGCTCTATGATTGGATAAAAAAAAACTTGCACAAGCTTGTCAACCAATCAGATGCAAAACTAAAATCAATTGTGACATTCTGATTGGCACCAAGTAAAACCAATTCCAGTCATGAATGACTTTGATTTGTGATTGGCTGATATGTGTATTTCCTTCAGAACACGATTGGCCCTGTAGTGACTTTGGTTTTGGTTTTCAGACGCCACATTGAGAACTACTTTGTTTCGTCTCTTATTCAACCCAAATGAAACTCTTGAAGTGAACAAACATATTTTGACCTGAGGCAAAGCCTTCATCAACCATCGTTGGCATAAAAAAACTGGTATCATTGAAAAAACACTATATAGAGAAAGAGAGAGATTGAAAAATGCTTAATTTTATCTATTGGTTAACTGTACTTTGGGACATAAAAACCAACAATTAGAAATCTTGCCTTCAATAGAAGAAACAAAACTAAAGACAAACCCATCAACAATAGACAAACAGGCAAAGTTAATTCACAGCAGAGCATAAGACTTAGCTAGTCACTATATATCAAACCTCATGGAAGTTCTGTTAACATTTTTACAATAATATTAATGGATCCAGTTGGGAATTAATGCCTGTGAGAAAAGCTTTACTACACTTGACAAAATAATTACAAATAATAATCAACTCTTGTTCTTTCAGCACTAAATTTTCCAGTCTAAAAATTCAAAGCTTCACAAATGAGATGAAATATATTTTTTTTAGAAAAATATACATTTGATGATAATAACAATTACTGACAGGGAGACCAGGGGAATTGGGAATGAGGTGAGTGAAAAAGGGACGACACAACATACAGCTGTATTGTAAATGCCATCAAAGGAACATTTTAAACACCTGTCTTCTCCACCCCTTTGTATAAAAAAATAAAATATCTCTGAATATAAGTTAAATTTCTTGCTTTCTAAAATTCATCATGTCTTGTAAGTGCCTCACCAAAGTCTGTTGCTTGGCTGCCAACAAACACATCATGTTTTTCAATAATTTCCTCCTTTGTCAGCTCTTCGTCCTAAAATGAACAAAAAGTGCAATAATTTAATTATTATTATCAGTATCATTATTATTATTATTACTGTGTCATTAGGCAGTAACATAGTAGCAAAAGCACCTTTAAGTGCACATTTTGTATGTCTTCAAAATTCATTAATAATTCATGAGCCCATTATCCTATCAAATAAAAGAAATCACATGCCTGGATCTTTATAACTGGTATAGAATGATCATTCTGAAAAGCCCAGAGAGGGTTTTTATTACCCTCTCAGGGGAAGTTGGGGTTGAAAATAGAGACAATTGAAAAAACAATCATTAATTAAAATATAGACAGTATCTTTAATGGCAAACTCACAGTGAGAACTTTTGTGGCAACAAAATTGCGAAACGAGTTGCAAGAGAAATTGCATAGTGTAAAAGTGCCTTAATGGGGACAGTCTTTGAGCAGAGGGAGGGGGTGTTAACCCTTTCCTGCACAAGGGGTCCCCCAGTGACAAGTAAAATCGTCTGGCGTTAGCCTGAGTAAAATATATAAGTGGCACTGTTGGGCACTAAAGGGTTGAAGATAGTGACCTTTATATAAAGAACACCTACTAGTAATCTTTGTACAAAGATCATGATAACAATTAGGCAATAAATTACAACATAAGCAAAGGAAATAGCCTAATGAACCATACCTTAAAACAACGAAACGTCTTTTGCAACAAGTGTCATTGAATTTAAACCTACATAATAGACCACTTCCGAATTGCTGTTTGCCTCGGTTCCAAAACGAGTCCTGGTGCACAACCATTCAAATGCAAATGAGTTTTGTATTTTCATGCAAATCAAACTCATTATCATTTGAACGGTTTAGCACCAAGACTCGCTTTGAAACAGAGGCAAACAGCAATTCGGAAATGGCCTATTATTTAGACATCTCCAAATGATTGCATGTACCATTATCCTAAAATTCACTGACTCTACTGTCATGTTGCACACATGAGTTTCCTTCTGAAAATGGAAAATCCAAAAGGGTGGGGCACTGGGGAAGACTGCATTAAGTTCCCTCCATGGTAGGCAAGCTTCTAGCCAGGCGGCCGTCCAACCGTCCTATGGACGACCATTTCTCGCTGTGACAGGTTTTTGAATGGCCTGTTTGGGGCTGCTGTTGCAAAATCCTTCTTAGATCTCCCGGCTTAATAAAGTAAAATGTGTATAATAAATGAAAATATCCACATTCATCCCAATGTCATTATTTATCCAACATGGGTTTACATCAAGAAACAACAAAAATACATCAAAGGACAACAGCATGATCGGTTTGAACGCTCGCCCTAGGGGAGAAATGGCTGTCCACACCCTCTTAAGGGGAAAGGGCCTTCGGCTCCATATCAATTCCATATTCAAATCCTGGCAAAAAGCTTGGTGGTAGGGTTATGGAAATTTTCTGGGATTATAAACACACTACTGCTTTTTTACTTCTAAATTTAATGGCTTTTCTAAATTCAAAGGGTAAGAAAAAAG
>BLFK01000942.1:253112-303112 GCA_014634185.1 Astreopora myriophthalma | reverse complement strand
GACGAACGGCATAATGCAACCTATTTGTGGAGCGATGGAAATGCAATACTGAAAGGAATAAACATACCTTAGACCTAGCATCAATGAACTTAATTCCTCTTACGGACACGGACAAAATCACTGAGGGAATCTTCTGCAGCTTTTCTGTGGATAGCTGTAGGAAAAAAAAAACACGAAAACATTAATAGCAATAATGAAATTATCGCCCAAAGAAATTCCACAGATGCTGCAAGTTTACCCTCATTTTGCGGCAGGCGTCAATGGTTGATTCTAGTCCAGTGATCGTTTTCACTGCATGGGAGCCAAGATACTAGAAGATAGAAAAAAAAAACAGCAACACAAACAATGAAAATGAACAGAATGTATCAACTAGACAGGGACCATTTCGATGAAATTTGTCAAAGTTGTGCTTTGCCCACTGATTTTCTAGCAAGTTGTATCAACTAAAAGTATATGTTCTGGTGCTGATAGACAGGCTGTAATGACAGCTGCTCAGCCCAATACTTTCGCCCAAATCTTTCCTCGTAATTACTGGCATGGGATTCTGTTAATATCACTTACCAGAGTTGTATAATTCACACAGCCTTTAATCAAAACTGCCGAGTTATGCTTCCAATTACTCCGCGAAGCCTTTTCTTTGGTTGCCTTCTTAGCCACCTGCTGAAATATTTAACTCTTAATCACGGAAGGCTCTACTTCGGAGCAGTTAACCAGCTTTCAGTGATTTTCATTTCCAATAACGTCCATGGAAATCATGTCTAGTCTTGATTTTAGACGGAAGTTAAAATGTTTAGCCTCGAGATCATACCCAAGCTGTCAAACCTGGGTTCGCATTTAAGCCTCGCTTTCAAAGCGAGAATAGCTTGCAAACTAAAAATCACAACCTGGGGGACGATTTGAAGCCAAGGCTGAAACAGACTACATGAACTGATAGCCTGTGTCCGACCAGCCAATGGAAATGCTGGAAATCTGATATTCGTAGTTCAGCTTTTAATAAATGTACATATTTATAATCCATCAAATATTTTCGCTCGCACGCGATTGATCTAAATACGTCACGTGACCGATCAATATACCCCAGCTAAAACTGGGGAATATCCGAGAATATTCCCCAAGTGATATTCCCCAAGTGATATTCCCCACTTTCCAAAACTTCAAACCGCGAAAATATTTGAAGGATAATAAAGACACTAGCCTCCATTTGGCTTTAAAAATATGCTCGGATATTTGTCCTTGGACATTATCTGTTCGCTTCTCGGAACAGATCATGTCCGCGGACAACTATCCGAGCATATCTTCGCGCCAAATGGAGGCTATTGTTTATATACCTCTTTGGCGCTGGCCATCATTTGCTCGGCAGTCGCCCTCAAGTCGTCTGCAGTTTTCCTTGCAGGTGTCGATGTAGGCTGAGGTTTCTCATCCGGACAGTACATCTTGAGCTCGGCCAACTGTTCCTGAAGTTGGGCAGTACTCTCCTCGAGATTTGTGACCTGAAAGAAAATAACGAGATAGCGTATCTCACCACCAGGCCTCACTTTCCTATATTTCCCGTGGGAATTCTCTTCATTCACATTGCTTTGGGAATTCATTGATGGCATTATATTTTAAAAGGGATGTTGGATGGTGAAATTGGAGTCTGATGCAAACAATGCGCATTATCATTCGATGGATTTTTTCCTTCCTTTTCATTGGACGAGAGCTCACCACGTGACCTGCAAATAACTGCCTACAAATAAGTGTTTTGCTGCAAATAATATTCTGCTCATGCGTAACTGAAACTACGCTCTCGTGTGAAAATGGCGGATCGGTTCCCCGAGCAGGCAAAGAGTGATTTGACATATTTAGTTGATCAAAAGAACGGTGATCGAATGATAAAACAATTATTGAACTCGGTTATCGCAAAATATCGTGATTTGTCAGTGTCTCGCAGATCAATTATTTGCCGAAGCCGAAGGCTTCGGCAAATAATTGATCTGCTCGCCACTGACAAATCACGATATTTTGCTCAACCTCGTCCAATAATTGTTAATTATCTCTGTAATTTACAACTATTTTCTTCCAGTCAGGAAGCACTTACTTCCGCTTGTTCCTTCTTCTCGGGTTTTTCTACATCTTCCTTCAATGAAGCAAGAATTCGTTTCCGGTGGCCCAGTGAGTTTACCTCCAGAACCTAAGAATCCGATCAAAATGGCCATTTTCGGTGTTTTCAGTCTTGATTAAGACAATGCCACTATTTCATAAAATATCAACATGTAGCAGAATGTATCATGTCATTTCTACTTGTGCTCTGATAAAGGTCCGAAGTTGAATTCTCGCTCTAACCACGAGCTGGAATCAGATAGGCCATTTCCGAGTTCATGTCTGCCTCTCTGTTTTCAAAGCGAGTCCAAGTGCGGAAGTTTTGTGACAGTGATTAGTTTTACGTTATATATGAATAAAAACTAATTTCCATAGGAAAGACTTCGCACTTCGCACTTAGAGGCCGAAGTTAACTCGGAAATAGTCTCTATTGTTCTCGGTAGTCCCTGGTCATTTCAACTCCTCAGCTGCTCTTGAAAATAGCCAATTGGTCTACCTCCCGCTAGTTGGAATTCTTAACCCTCTTATGTTCATTTGTATCACTCGCTTCATCAGCCCTGAAAAGCCCCTGGAGGGGAGTGGTCAATCACTAATTATCCTGAAGACGCAGCTGCAGTTTGCACCTTTCGAGAGAGAAATTCAGGTACTTTATACTGAAATAAACTAGAAGTCTACGGGTACCACAGCACTGAACATTTGGGTTTGATGTTCTCCTTCAGCTCTGATAGCATTAGGTATTTTAGGGATTCCTATTTTGCCTGCAACTTGCATCCCCCGAGGTTTTTTTAGTGTCGGAAAAATGAGCGCTCTGCTAGGCCTGATTGGGCAGTCAAATGTTGAACGGTCAGGAGTTCAGACAGTTACTCACCGAGGTAAGTTCCACCTCCCAGAGCATGTGTAGTCTTTCCATAGAATCAAAACCGTTCTGTTCAAACATATCGAAATATTCGGGCAAACAGATCAGCTCTAACCAGTCTTTTAATCTCTCGGGTTTAGTGGCGGACGGATCACTAAGCCGCGGACAGGCCGGTAAAGACTTGAGCGCTTCCATTATTGTCCTGTGAAGAAGACCCATTCAGGTTTTAGGACGCAGTTTGAAAAGTTTTAGAGGATATGGTCCTTAATAGTTGAAAACAAATACAGTCAGTTTGGGAACTTTGCACTGCACTTTACCTTCTATGCAAAAAGTCTACGATTCCTATCTGTAAAAGATCTTCGTCTTCGATGACTCCATTCTATGTCAAGTAAGATGACATCTTTATCAAAATAAGCACTTAAGAAAAACGATTGTTTACACTGATGGTAAAGTCAAAATCATCGATAGAGTAAAAAGACTCACCAAGAAATGGATGTCGTCAAATCCGTTAGCCATCATGGAGGACTCGTACTGGCCAAGGTCCAGCGCTTTGAGCCAATCAGGCACAGAGTCTGCCATACCTGTAACACAACATGGATAGTCACGCTATTTCAAACAACACTGCCACGCTCATCCACGCCACATACACTGTAACCATGACGAATTGTTGCCCTCGAGAGCACATCATGGGTATGTAGACGGACCCAGTGGTATGCTTAGTCTTAGACATTTTAGCGACAATGACACGCTAACTGAATCTGTTACATCAATTCACGCCAATGAGGGCATTTCTGTCACGCCAAGCTAGAGTGCGCGGGACACACTTTTATCGTGACCTCATCGTAACACTGGTCATGCAAACACACCTGCTTGTGTAATCTGCTCCTCTAATGTCTGCGGTACTTCAATCTGACCAATGGACGACAGAAAAGCCTCAATCTGGCAACAGAAAAGTCCGCGCCATACCAATAATTATAAATACGCAACCAGCGCATGAAATACAAATGTATGAAATGGGTCAATTTGGATGCTACAAGCTTTCTTTTCTTTGGGACGAAAAACTGTCTCCCCGCCGTTCCGACCACACCGCACCGAAAACCCGCTCGCTTAAACATATGGCAACGTTTAAGAGTTGCCAAAAAGAAATATTGTAACATCCTTATTAGAACCGAACTGTGCATTTCGCTTACGGCAAAGCGTTTGTTCGAATCCTACCTTTTGCCACTCTTCTCTCTCGTCCATGGGGCTATCCGCTGACAATGCACTCAGCCGATACGACTCAGGCCTATGCTCCGACTCATCTCTTTCCCCCTCCAAAACTGTTTTGTTATCGCCATTTTCTGTGGCGTCCCGTCGTTTAAACAAAACGTTCTCGTAAATCAATGGCGATGGCGTAACTTCGCCATCTGCCTCTGCTCCATCAGGCTCATCACGTTTGCTTTGGGGGGCATCCACGTAGGTGAAGATGTCCTCACGCGAGGAAAATGGTGAAAAACGTTTGTGTAGCTTGGCAAAATCGCTTTTCTCGGGGCTGGTCTTGTTTGGGGAAACATTCTCACTGTCTACAGCCGGTGGAAAACTAAAGGGATCTTGGTTACCTTCTTGAAGTGTGATCGTTCTTTTAATTTCCTCAGTCGTAACATCAAATTCTTCGTCGTTCAAGCTGTCACTTCGCGGATGTATCTTCGGTTTGCTCGAATTCCGTTTTCTTGGTTTCGGAATCGGCGCTTCCCTTTTCTCGCTAGCCGACTCCTGCTCCTTAACATCTTCAGGGGCCTCTGGAATTGTCGAGATGTCGGAGGATTGCAAAGATCCCAGTGCTTCGAACACGGAAGCCCCGGCAGTTCTTGGCGAAGGAGGGGAGAAAGGAGGCGTCATCACTGGTTCGGTAATACTGGATCTCTCGCTGGAGGCAATGCTTTCTCTGTTCGATATTTCACTGGGTCCCACTGCTGAAGGTGATAACGTGCAGTATTCACCTGCATGTCGTTGCAAATTCGCCTGTCTGACTCTCTCCCAGTCTATGGCATTTGAACCCTTGTTAGGGCCTTCAATGCGCACTTGCTCATAGGCGTCTGGTTTGGGAGACTTTACTGGGGACAACGGTTCCCTTATAATACCAGGACGCCAATCAGAATATTCGTTTTGTCTCCTTGACGGAACCTGCGGTGATGCTGGTTCTTTTTCAATCCACTGCACTTCATTAGTGCTTGCTGGTTCAGATTGTGTCGCTGGAGCTTGTCGAGCTGGAAGCGGGGGAACCTACAGAATAGGAGATAACACCGGTGTTTCATAAGTTTTTCGAAGCATACGAGAGGCCATCCATGCATTTCCATACCAACAAATGACAAATCAACTAAAAATTTCGACTGTGACGGACATAATATATGAAATAATTGTTTAATTTATGCGGTTCGCAAGGTTGCTTTGTGTACTCGTCTGTAAAGTTGTCAGTTTTTCCACATGTGGTTTTCACTTATGATGTATTTGTCCCACAACTGCTCAGGCCGCTGCGAATCTTTTCTTTTGCTCTTCTCCTGCACTGCAGAAATTCTCTTTTGTCTTCATCTATTCTACAAATACAAGGTCATAAGCTCACCGCTGACACATTCCGTGGGGGAGGAGCAATCTCATAGACAGGCGGTGATTTAGCGGGGGGTACTTCATACAAGGGTGCCGACAAAGAAATATTCCTTGCACCATACTCTGTCTGGGAGTCGTTTCTTTGAGGTATAGTCATGCTAAGTGTCTCATACGAGCTACCATAGTTTCTCAATTGCTCCTGAACCTCTGCTGGAGCCGACAGAACTTCATATCCATCTTGAGGAGGGCACATGGGAACATACCCCGGCAAAACTGCAAAGGGGTGCACTTCAGCGGTCGAAGAGTTTTTTGTTTCAGGTGCTGGCTTTGGTAGTTGTACGATCTCGTATCCTGCAGCGTCCTCCAGTGGACACGCCCCGCTATGAGGGCGCACACCACTCATCGAAGCATGGCGTTCTTGACTCGTGTTTGGTCCCCCCTGAAGCACAGAAGTAATGGTAATTTAGTGTTAGCAAATAACGAAGACTCCATGCAGTCAACTAATGAGGTTTACTCAGGGAAAATCATGGAACAAAATTTTATGAGACGTCATAAGGTCACCTTGCTGATCTGATATCACACTGATTACAAAGCTGACCCTACTGCAATACAACTAGTCTTCTGCAGAGCCAGAGAATACCAGAGAGAAAATACATAACGATACATGCAGTACAGAGGGAAGTATAATTGGCTACAACGGCATATAAGATTAAATTCAAGCATGTTCAACGTTCTTCGCAGCGGTTCAGCATCTTGCTTTCCAGTAAGATGCATTGTTATTGGGTTGCAGTTACTGGAATGAACTTCATATCAATGATGGTCTCTAGGTATGTGTCAGAACCACTGCTGCAGCATTGGAGTAGTTTGGATGCTCAGCCACTTTACCTGTGCTACTTGAGTTGGAGCGTGCAAGACATCGTATGAGGGTGCGTCAAGCGTAGCTTTGCGTGCCGGTAAAGCAGCAAAGTCGTAGTCCGATTTTCTCCGAATTTGCTGCTCAGTTTCTTGCGATGGAGTCACAATACTAGTATTTTCATAGACGTCAGAAGATTGACCCCTTGAAGACCTGGAGGGCAGGGGAGGGGTTGCCGTGGTATCACTCTCTTGACCATTGCCTCTACCCCGCAGCGTAAGCGATGGCGGAACTTCGTAGACACTCGGTTGTAGCACAGGTCTCGCCCGAGGTTGAACAAAGTCATAATTCTCACTGTTCTGTCGACGAGGCGGTGGACCCTGTGAGTTTGCCCGTTCACCAGCAATTAACAAATAAGTCGGATTATCGCCACCAGCCATTCCTTTAAAAGTGAGAAAGAAGAAGAAGGGGAAACAGAATTAACTGCTACCTAGTTTTAACTTGGAAACACGGCCCCAGTTCTTACAAAGCCTGGATAAGTTTATCTGGTAACTATCATAGTTATTACTACTACTACTACTACTACTACTTAGAGTACTTTGAAACAGCTGATCAGTGGCATAGCATACCTACTTCTGGATAATGACTTATTCATGACAAACTTATCCAGGCTTTGACTAAAACCTGGGGCCCTGAGATTTAAATGAATACCTGATAAGGGAACTGGTTCACTTTCTTCTTCACTCGCGGGTGGATACGATTTCAAAGGAGTAGAATTGCTAACAGGAACAAAGCTTTCTGCTTTCTTTTTGACTTGATCATAGGTACTGCTTCCATGCTGAACAGGGCGTGGCTTAGCAGTAGGCTGTTGCACAAGTTCAACTTTTTCTCCAGAACTAGTTGGAAAGCCGAGCTGTGAGTAATCATCATCAAATGCTGTCTGCAAAGGTGGAACATTTCTAGCAGGCACACAACTCTCCCCTTCTGGTCTGACAGCAGCATAAGTGCTGCCAGGACCTAATGGACACAGTGGCTTGATGGCAGGTTCCTGTGCAGGGGAACCAAGAAGGGCATATCCTCCTTGGATGTCTTGTGGAGTCAGCAGGCGTGGTTCCCCTGTGGCAGGTTCGTCTGCTGGTCCCAGAAGTGCATAGCCTTGGACACCATTTGATGCCTGTATGCTATCTCCTACATCATCATATTTTGTCCAGTCCATAGGAGACACAGGGGATGTTGCTTCTAAAATATAAATATAAATATTAACCCTTGTCAGTAAGTAGCTTTTATTTGAATTCCCCAGCCTGTGGGTATGAGGGGCAAAATTACACTTTACCTGTTGTTGCCATGGAACCAAATTTTACCAAAGTTTGGCCCGATATTACAGAGAAAACCCATTCTTATACTCTGGCCAACCCCTGGGATATACAAACAACAATCACAACTGCCCACTAACCTTTAGGGGGAGGGACTGTATCATAATTAGGTTGATGCTGCAAAGAAACAGAATTCAAATGTTAACTTTGAGTGCAAATAATAATCAATAATTAATAATCATGATAATGATAATGATAATGATAATAACTACTCAAATGATAACTCTCCTTAAATAGCTACTGGTAATGGATTTATATACCACACATATCCCATACAGTTCATGGCAATTTATAATTCTTTCTTAGGGGTGAGATTGGACGTTAGCCTGTAAAGGTGCCTCTGGCAGCTGCTATTGGTCCATATGTGGTCTCACCCACCCACACAACCCACACAGGAATGTCAAAGGAGGAGAGACCACAACACCGGCCAGACCACAACACCGGGATCTACGTCCCAACTCTTCGCAAACAGTGTGTGGGTTCTTTACTGTCCCACAAAGTTATTACGAACAGAGGTTGTGAGACGGGACCCACGGTTTACCGTCCTTATCTGAGAAGACTAGACAGTCTAACCATTTACAGATGTCATTGCAAAGGCAGCACTTTCTTCTCAGTTATTTAAAGACCCTGAGTGATGGTCCGGCTGAGGTTCAAACCCACAACCTCCCGTACGATAGTCCCATGTTCTACCAACTGAGCTAACCAATTGGCAGTTAGAGCTGTTCAGAGAGCTGTTCAGGGCCACTTGAAATAAATTATACAATTCAACTTAACAGAATTAAAAGTGCTCAACTGGCGAGAGGCATACCAGTTGGCTATTTACAAGTGGAGCGGAGAATTTGAACCAGGGACAACCTAGAACAATTCCAGCAAGTGGCCAGAGTGGGACTTGAACCCCTGACCTCCATAGTACAAGTCTGCCACACTAACCAGTCAGCCATGCTGCCTCCACCATAATAACCACACAAGAACTATATTTACTTGGTAGGTTCTTCACTCTAGAAGGTCAAGATGTTTGAAGCTGGGTTAGTGATAACACCAGGTTACTTTTACCCTATTTAGCACTACCCCTGCTTTGAACAACTTGGCCCAGGATGCTACAATAGCGACCTTAAGATCAGAGTACAAGTTTTCCGTTCTGAGCATGCGCACTTGGAAGAATTTTGACCTCCAAACCTAATGCGCATGCTCAGAACAGAAAACTTGTACCCCAATCTAAAGGTCGCTAACATCATCTGTTTGAACAGACACTAACAAACAAATAAACAAGTTAGCTTACCAGGGATGTCTCCTTTGATCTCGGCAGGGGAACTGTATCATATGTCCCAGATCTTCGGAGAAGGCTTGGATCCATGTCTGAAACCAATCAGACAATTATAATTTATCATAAAATTAACAATGTTCTATGGACTCAGGCTATGTTTATAACATAGCTGACTGGTCTTGTGTACAAACTTGGTACTGTTTTGGTAGCACAGGAAATGATTAATTTTTGCAGCATCGGAAGGAGCATGGTGAAAAAGAGTAAAGGAGTTAAACGACCAGTAAATGGATGATGTGTGCAGGATTTAAATAGGAATCACTTATGCTGAATGCATGTCATATGTGAGTGGTAAACACACTGAACAAAAAATACATCAAACACTAAAAGGGGTAAAACTACACAAACCTTTGTAATAAGGCAGTGGGTTTGGTACATTGTCGTAATTCGGGCTCCTTTGGAATACTGCTGAAGAGGGACGACCAGGATATCCCTGAAAATATTCAGTTCAAAACTTGACAATGCCATAAAAAACGTTCTCAGTTTTTTAGTTTTTTTTTCGTAACTGTGCATAAATTATTACATTAAGGTCCCCAAAGCTAAGGGCATTGGTAAATTATAAGGAAAATTAAGAGGTCTAGATTTCTTAGGGGGTATTTACATGAGACTGGGACGAACTCAGACTGGTCCAACTTGTACCAGTATGAAATTTTTGAAGCAGTTTGCAAGAGACGGGGACGAAATCAGAGCGGTACAAAAGTTACTCATCTTGGTCCAGCGACCGAGACAAAGTCAGACTGGTCTGAGTTCATTTTCAGACCGGTCTCATGTAAATGTAAGGAAAGAAGTGTATGAAGGCCGATACGAACTCATGCAAGACGGACTTCATCCCAGTCTCATGTAAATACCCTCTTACTCACATGAAATGAGCTTGCTGCATGTATTCCCGAGAAAGGTTTTCTTGTTGGCTGAAACTCTAAGATTTGTGAACAACATTCTGTGAATAAATAATACTAATTTGCTTTATGTTTAAAGAAAGGGCCTGGGATCATGGTATCATGCAAGGGATTAATTGACTCACCAGTGAACTGGCGTTTTAAGCTAGATGTAGGTTCTTTCAGGCTGGAGGCTAGTTCAAGTAATAATTCAAAAAATTAAGTGTTAGTAGAAAAAAATTATAATTAATGGTTTTATTCCAAAAAGACACCAGAAAGAGCCTATTAATATCTATTAACAAATAATTACATGTATATTAATTAGCCCACACAAGAGAGGAGACCAATCCAATTGCTCACTGATACCAGTCTTGTTGTTATTGTTGGACAAATTACTTCAGTTAATTCTATTTTAACCAAGATTAAGCTTACCATAGATAAGGTCCCTGATTTCTACTGCCTTTGACGATGGGTGTGAGGCCAAAAGATCCAATACCGTTTTGTTTTTACTATCCACAACTGTCACATCAATTCCTGGAAAGGTAAAAATTACAATAATATTATTACATTTAGAAATGTATCTCTAGTTAATTACTGAGGTCTTGTTGAAATAACTCTAATGTTAACTCACCACATTGTAGGAGAAGATTGACAACATCTGCTTTGCCAAACAAGGCAGCTTCATGAAGAGCTGTACCACTGGCACACTGGACAAAAAAGAGTTGTTGAGAATAGGGGTGCGACGTCAGACAAGAGTCACAAGCACCAACAGACCAACAAAAAAATTAAGTGGGTTAATTTCAGAAATAAAAACTTACCGTTAAATTAACATCCATTCCACAGCTAAGGAAGTATGAGACCACATTCATGTGCCCATTTTTGGCAGCAAGATGAAGTGGAGTGTGTGTTGTAACCACGTTGGCATCTTCAAGGAGAGCGGGATGGTAGTTTAAGAGCTGTTTGACCTAAAATCAAGAGACAATCAACTCAAGCTATGACAGTAGTTTACCATCCATTAACAAGACATAGGGAATACTTTCTAAGCACAGCACAGACAGGTGAAAAGCCTTTTCCATGAAACTTACAGTTTCCATCCGTCCATACTGAGCTGCTAAGTCAAGAGGAGATTCTTGCCGACTGTTACGTATGCAAGGGTCAGCATGATTCTGCAATAAACAAAATTAATATACACCATTACTGACAGGCTGTAGTGCAACTGGCAGCAAAGATTATTTTTGCTACCAACAGTCCATTATTAAGTCATGTAATTCTTAGCTTCTGTTTTTCTATAAGCAATTCTGCTGAGAACAAGAGCAAACTAGTGTCACACACCTCGAGTAGTACAGCCACAACAAGGCTGTGTCCAAACTGAGCAGCAGAATGCAGTGCTGTGTCTTCAGTTCCATTCTTTGGGGGGAAAATTATACACATTTACCATTATTAAATATGATTAATTATCAAATAAACAAATGCAGTAAACATCTCTGGATAAGCCAAATGTTTTCCAAAAAATGTCTTGATAATCTGTGAAAATGTAACTAGAGAAGGTTTCATTTTGTTTCACAAATTTTATACCTTCTCTCCAGTTATTTATTCCTCAATATTACTTGCATTAGTTACAAAGGTTAATGGGTTCACAAACATAACAAAGCAACAGAAATTGGAGATTTTTATCTGAACTTTTGGTAAAAATCCAACTTTCACATGATTCTAAAATTATTGAATTATGTCAGCAAATTGCCAAGAACTAAAGCCTACCGCATACCTGAGGAAAGAGGCCAGCAAAATGCCTTGCAAGGCAGTTACCTCAGCCATTGCGTAGAGAAGCCTGTAAAAATTCAGGACTTCAACGAGGTTTGAACCCATGACCTTGCGAACATTTGAACCCACAAATGACCAGCTCCTAACATCAATGGCTTCATAGCTCAGTTGGATGGAGCATCACACCGGCATAGCGAGGTCACAGGTTCAAACCCCCGTTGAAGTCCTGAATTTTTTCAGGCTTCTCTATGCAATTGCTAAAATTGCGTCCATAACTGCGAGGATCATAGCTTCATTTGATTTCATATCCGCAGTTCAATATATGATTCATTTCATATATCATTTCATCTGTACAAGAGAAATGGCTGAGGTAACTGCCTTGCAAGGCATTTTGCTGGCCTCTTTCCTCAGGTATGCGGTAGGCTTTAGTTCTTGGCAATTTGCTGACATAATTCAATAATTGGTGAAGTTTTGGTGAGATTTTTGGCTCATGTGGCCATGAAGAAAACATCAGACATGTTATTGTAATGTTATGCTATTATCAACTGTGTTGTGCTCATGGCCTCAAGAGGGAAATTTCTTGCAAAAACTTCAAACACAAGAGGAAATGGCTGGACTAGCTGCCTCCCGGGGCATTTTGACCAGCTCTTTCCGCACATGTGTAGCAGGCCTTAGACATGGATAATTATTCAAAGGTAAGTTTGCACTTCTTATAGTGACTATATTCAGACCACTCTACGTTCTTGATTGATAATGATACAAGTTTGATCAGGCTCGTTAGAGGACACAAACAGTTTCTATCGCAGACTGAATTTTTTTTTGAAAGAAAATCTGTGACATGAGCTCTTAAGTTAAACAGGGGGTATCAGTACCTTATGTGTATCATATGGTATATCTGCTGGTGTTCACTTTTACCCATAATAGTTATTAGTCTTTTCAGCTTTAAGAAATAAAATACCGGCATACAGGATTTTTTTTCCCAGGTAGGCTGATTGATTGCTTTCCATGATAGATTACCAAAGGATCTATGGTAAAACCTGCCTGTTCATTGACATTTGCTCGTGATGGTCCAGTGTTTATAAGCGCCTTGGCAACATCAGCATGTCCGTTCCATGCAGCCAAGTGAAGTGGGTAGTTTCCTGGTAAAATAGACAAACCACCACACAGAAAATAAATTAAGGCTACCGCTCTAAAGACCTACCATCTCTCAGATCAAACACCCAATTATATTAAACCTACAAAAAATTCACAAAACATCTTTATGCGACACTGTGTCCCATTCATATGAGCTCACATCAAACTTTTTTCAACCTAATTTGACTCACATAATTATACACTGAAAGCATAAAAAGATGTGGAATACTACTACTAAAAGTGTTTGCTCAAGCTAGAGCATTTTGTTGAGTTTACTGAGTGCACCACTGACCACACTGGAGCATTCTTTTCTCTTTTTTTTTCCCTCTACTTGTAGACTTTTCAATAGAGCACACGGTATGTTTTTGCATTCGTGTTCAAGTTTTTGTTTTGAAGTTTCAATTGTTGTGGATCAGACACAAAAAACTTGTAAGTGATTTTGCTTGTGCATGTTTCTTTGTATACAGTCTCGGTCTTTAACCGGTTCTCTTTTGATTTCAACATGTTTGATTGTATTTTTATTTCAGTGAATTGTTTGATTGTTTGTACATATTCAACCTGTTATTTAAATGCATCTCAAGTACTTGTTCGATCCACAAAGTTAAACTCAGTGGGGACATTGGGTCTGTACAAAAAGGCTGGAATATTCACTCTAGTTACGTTAACATTAGAGCTATTCCATCAAGGGGAGATAAGGAAGTCATAATTACACCACACTCAGAGTCTAACAACAGGTATCTTTACATCCTCTGGAAAACGTAAACTCACCATTGTTATCTGGAATATTTGTTGATGCATCGTACTTCAAAAGAAGCTCTGCAGATGACCTGAGAGAAATGTATGAATTGCAAATACCGTAAATAAGTTTTATGAAGTCCCACATTTGTTGAATTTGTCATTGTGTGGCCAAAAAAAATCTCTCGAAAAATCAAGTTTTGATACATAATTATGACACAGTGCCACGCAACACCTTTTGGAGTTATGTCTTAAAACTTCTCCACGTTAAGGTTATAAACGTAACTAAAGCTTATTATCAAAACAAATAAAATCACTCAGTAGTGAAGAGTTAAAAGAAAACGATGATCACGTTCTTTTCAACTCAATTTGCATCTCTGTTAATTAATGTGTTTGCTTAAAACACGTCCACAATTCGCTATATTGACATTAACCAGTTTGTATTTGGCCGAACTACTGGATGGCGTACAGATCAGTCAAACGTAAATGCATGTACACACACACATATGAAACAGCTGTATTTACATGTACATAATTAAATGTTTTACCTGTGACCATTCAAAGCTGCGTAATGCAAAGGAGTGTTCCCAAGCTCATCTTGATGATTAGGGTTTATGGTTCGGCTGATGAAACTGCAAGGAAACGGATAATGTTACAGCAAAAGCGCAACTCACTCTCACATTTCCTGCATTTTCCCACGCGCGTACCTATGAATTCCAGATTTCCTCGTCTTGTGGCCGAGAATCTTCTCGATGTGTGCAACATTCCCACTCCTTGCGGCTTGTATAAGATCTTGCTCTTTCCCCATCTTGCCTGGGTGAGTGACGAAATGGCAATCTTCATCCAAAATCAATAGCTTTTTGTCAATAAGATCCGATGTCAGTAAGAGGTAGCCATTTTGATTTGCGTTTCAGTCTGGTTGGGGCTAGTACGTGGTGTAATACATGACTATTATGTCCCGGACCACACCCAAGTCGTTATAGAGCTGATAGAGGTATAAGTAGCGGCTGTTATAGAGGTATAAGTAGTGGTAGTAGTAGCAGTATCAGTGGCAGTATCAGTGGCAGTGGCAGTGGCAGTGGCAGTGGCAGTGGCAGTGGCAGTGGCAGTGGCAGTGGCAGTGGCAGTGGCAGTGGCAGTGGCAGTGGCAGTGGCAGTGCCAGTGCCAGTGGCAGTGGCAGTGGCAGTGCCAGTGGCAGTGCCAGTGCCAGTGGCAGAAGTAGAAGCAGCAACAGTAGTAGTAGTAGGAGGAGCTGTAGTAGCTGTAGTAGGTTTGGTTTGCTACTAAATATGTCATTAGCTGCTGGAGAAACCTCAGCGGAGTATTGTAAGACTAAAGTCAGTTTGTGAAGCTGACGCTAAGTGCGGAAAATGATTTTGGCTGTGCCCTCTTGATTGGCTTATAGTGAGCCAGCTTTTTCGGCCAATCACTGAGCTTGCAATGAAAACGCAAAAGTAGGCGTCAACCCAATGAAAGGGCTTTGATTGAGCAAATCGAAGTTCGCACGCAATTATGAATAAGCGAGTTTACTGATTCCATCTAATTGTTGTCTTCTGTGTTTTCCGAAGATAACCGCCACATTGAACTGGATGAGCAGTGACCTGGAAACAAACATATTCTGGCTGTGGAGCATCTCAAGGAGTACTCAGAGACGCCAACGGAGATTTGTGCATAGTAATGTTGTGAAGCAACTCGTGTTGGTGGAATTTTATCAATTTTAGTAAATACGCATGCGCTAATGTTTGGAACCGGTCTACTTCCGGTCTACCCTATTGTGTACCATACGGAGGACACGACCGGTTACAGTTTCAGTATATATTGCTCGAAATCCTATGTCATGGTAACTGGAACTGAGCTGTGAGTACGAAAGGGATCTGTCACATATGGTCTAGGGGCCGACATTTCTCTCCCTCACTGCCGCGTCGGGGGCAGGCAGGCTGTCGTGGACGGGTATCTGAAAGCAGCGAGGAACTGGGGGTTGGTATAAGCGATCCGCGGGCCGAAATCTCGGGGAGACTCGTCATGGTACACCGCTCAGGCAACACGTCCAGAGGTACCGCTACTGGTCCAGAGTTTTTGTTTTGTTTATTTTTGGCATTCAATATGCGCATGCGTGAATTCACTTTTGCTTTACTACGTACCATTTGGGAAACGCATTGACTGCATTTAAATGAGAGAATGACCTTTACACAAGCGATGAGGCCTTTGGAATTTGTCTTCCTTGCACTTTATTGCTTGTTTAGCAAAGAGGAAGGCTTGTATCATACACGTACCACTCGTACAAAACCTAGTGTCTTGGGTTGACTTAATAGAAGCGCACTAACTAGTCCTCTTGCAAGCGAGGAGTTGGAAATAGGCTATGTTTCCTTACGCTGCTAAGCGTTGACCTTTCAAATACTACGCATACTTTAAGAGCCAAACCTTTTAGTCAAAGTACGCTACTAGCTACAAAGCGTGTTGGCTGACTTTTACTGGTCCGCGGACGTTGAATGTACGGAAATGCATGGAAGTGCTTCATTTTTACCAGTAAAAGTGTTACATTCGTTCTTGTAATCGCTTTGGATTCATTTCTTCGCTGCAACGTTTCTACAAGCGAAGACACAATACTTCGACACTCGTTAAAATATAGGCGGTTGGATGGAAATGTTTCGGCGTGAAATTATTTGGAATGTAATGACTGCCAGTGATTCTCTATTTGAGACCTTTCCAGAGTGACGGGAAAGGCCTAACGCTTGAAAGTTCAGCTTTTGAATTTCTGTACGCTGCCTAATTTATCGTGTTAACTTCGTTGATTCCAAAACGTATTATTTTTAACTGCTCATAGTGTGGGTCAGCGTCAGTCGGTGTGTTTAGCGCGTGCGCTGCTCCGTAAAAAGCAAAGCCGGTCCTCGTTCTCGATGAAGCCACGGTCGCGGTGGACCTGGATTCCTGGAAACGGATGAACTCATTCAACAGACCATACGGCGAGAGTTCGCTGACCGCACGGTTTTTACAATTGTTCACAGGCTCAATACTGTTATGGACTGTACAAGGTAAGGGTCTTTCTTCTGCCGTGATAGAGCGGTTTTCAATCAACGGTCGTAAAACCAGAGCCAATCATGTTCTGAAGGAAATACACGTTTCAGCCAACCACAAAACAAAGTATTTCACTACTTGGTTTTACTACAGCTACTCCGGCTAATATAGCTACTGCTACTAGGACGACGACGACGGCTACGACGACTACTGCAACTAATTTACTTCCGCTTCTTTCAGTGTACGGTGAAGTGAGCTTGACATGTAAAAGAGTTTTGTCAAACATTTGTCTCAAAACTTGTAAACAAGGTTAAAAGATTTTAGACGTTTAATCTTTTTACTCCTTAATCGAAATTCTCCTAAAACAGCAATGACTTCACCAAGAGTTAAACCGTTGTCCTATGGCTAGCCTCCTACGGGTCCATTCTTTTAAAGATTGCGTGACAAGCTAAAAGAATGTCTGCATACGAGGCTACATTTGTCCTCGTAGAAGGCTCATCTGACCTCAAAAAAACAACGATAAGCGCACATAATAGTAATGCTACACAAAAAGCTTGAACACTTTTATAATTGAATTCACTGCAAAATGTTTCTTCGAAGATGTCTGCGAACTTCCTGCGAACCTGAAAGGCTAGCTGGTCAGCGGGCCTTCGGATTTGACGTGGCCACGCGTCAACCTCGTCAGCTTCGTCAGCTTCTGCATTTTCGGTTTGGTTTAAAACATTATTTAAGCTCAACTTGGCAACAATATTATATAAGGGAAGCATTTTTGTCGATATTATTTTAGCCTTGTTTCTTTATAAATGTAAAGTAATTGGAGCTATTTAATTTATGGATTGTACTTCTCAGAAGAGGTGTGCTTTATTGTTGTTGCTCCCGCTACTAAGAGGCCTGCAAGTTTGATCACGAAGTTTATGCAACGTACATGAAAAAACCCTTTTAAGGTTAAATGAACTTAAATGTTTTAAGTAAACATGAGTCATAATTCGACAGACCAACATGTTACGAGGGAGATTCACGACAGCAATCCGTACGCCATTTTATTCATCTTTTCTTCATGTACCATTGGAGGTAAGGACCACTGAATGTATTTTCGTTCATGTCAATCGTATTTACAGTGATGGTAGTTTGTTTCCAGTGAAACTAAAGTAGTTTTCATTGTTTCTTTTTTCAGCAATTGTTCGGCAGTTGATGAAGGGATGGCCCATTCCTTACACTGTCGTTTTGATTGTCGTCGGACTTGGCCTTGGTGCGATATCTGGTTCAGTCACAGTTATGCAAAAGTGAGCGTTACAAAATAAAAATAGAAACTCTTTTTGAAAGATGTCCTCTCAAAAAGAGTTTCTTTTCACTTGCGGATCTCACTCTGAAATGAAACTCAAATAAGACTTGTAAAAGCTTTGACAAGTAAATCTCTTGGAAGGCGCCCTTTTTTAAAGTGCAAGTTTATTATTCATTTAGGGTGTATCCTAGTTTATTCTTTTTTATCTCAAAAGGTACACGGCCATGTCAAGCCAAAACCCACACCTTATTCTTACAACCTTTTTGCCAGTTCTCCTATTTGAATCAGCCTTTGCTATGGACGTTCATATATTTTACAAGATGTTCTGGCAGGTTGTGTTGCTTGCAGTGTTTGGGTTGGCTGTAGCTACAGCTCTTTCTGGTGTGATGGCAAAGATGGTGTTTGTTTATTATCACTGGACTTGGTTTGAGGCCTTACTTTTTGGCTCAATAGTTAGTGCTACAGATCCAGTCGCTGTAGTTGCTTTGCTAAATGACCTGGGTAAGTATGCCAAAATGTATGAAAGTTAAACAAGACTTAATATTCAAGAAAGAAAAAAACAATTCTCACCCAATGTCTCTAAAAGTTACCTCACTGGATCAGACGCTTCACTCTAGACGTTTATAAAGTCCTATGTTTTTCTTTTCAGGAACAAGCAAGCAATTATCTACTATCATAGAGGGTGAATCTTTACTGAACGATGGAATGGCGATTGTGCTGTACAAGATATTTTTCAACTTGGCCTTTTCTTCAATGACTGGTGAGAAAGTGATATGAAAGTGCCACCAGTCCTCCCTTGTCCTTTGTATTACTTATTAGTAATAAACATTTTTATGCATACAGTTTCAAAGTTTTGTGATTTTGCTGTAACCACACTATAAATACTGTATTGACAAGGACTGTAGTGAAATGGCCAACCATGTAAGTGATGTGAACAATAGTAGAAGCCAGATCATTTTTGCTTTTATTTGAATACTTATTTTACTTTCAGCCACAGAAATAGGTCTGTACTTTCCTCGTGTGGCACTTGGAGGATTCTTTTTTGGTTTGGTGGCCGGACGAGTCACTGTTTTTTGGCTCCAGCATGTATTCAATGATGCTTTGGTAGAAATAAGCATCACTTTAGCAAGTGCTTACCTGACATTCTACATTGGAGAGGAAGTGTTGGGAATTTCAGGCGTGATTGCTGTGGTTATGTTAGGGATACAAATCAATGCACTAAGGACAAGCATCAGCCCAGAGGTGGAGGTTTTCCTACACCGGTAAATTTTAACAGTCCCATTAGACCTTTCAAAAAGCAGGATAAATCTGGGAGCCTCCGCAAATAAAAGCCACGGGTCACAGGCGGTACTCCTAGACGACTTTGATTTACGGATTTAACTCAAATTTTCTGACGAGCATCCCCATGCCTTTCACATAGGCGTCCTAACCCACCTTGTCCAGTCTTTTCGAGATTTAATTGCTTTCCTTATTAACTTTTCTTTGAATTTACAATCGCTGTGGATTACAGACTAAAAGAAATTATTACCGCATTTTAGGTTCTGGGAGATGTTAGCCTATCTTGCCAATACACTTATTTTTATCATGGTTGGTGTTGTTATCATGGAAAAGGCCCTCAACAGTTTGGACGAGTATGATTTGTTTCTTTTAGTAGTGGACTACTTTGGCATTACCGTGATAAGGTTTGTTGTCGTAAAAACCGACATTTTACTTTGCACTGAACTTCTTAACTAATTAAAGTATTTTAATGAGCAAGAAAAACTCTAACTTTTTTAATTCCTTTCTTGATTTTCACAAACAGACCAAATTCAAATCTAATTAGCTATGAAAAATGGGGCATTTTCCAGATTATCTCCCAATGAAGCTTACCGGTGGTTTCCTTCTTTACTCCCCAGGGGTTTAGTTATGATGGGATTTAGTCCCATTCTTATGCGCATTGGATACGGCCTTTCATGGCAGAATGCTGTTGTGACAGCTTGGGGCGGACTGAGAGGAGCCGTGGGCCTGGCTCTAGCACTGCAGGTGTACCTTGATCAGCCTTTAATTGGAGGCAAGGTTAGGAATCTCGTTAAAATAAGTCTCTTGGAGTACTTACAGTCTAGCTGGGTGTCACTCATGCACTACAAATATTTTTTTTAGTTTGAATCGAGTCAGTTCAAATCCGCTGCGCGCCAGCTTTGAACTTGAAGATAGGCCTCTACGAAATTCTGCTTTATGTAAAAATGTACGGCTATAACAAGGAGATATCTTCAGCTGAGAGATTCTCAGCTAAATCTTCTGGATTTCATTCATATGGTTGTATAAGTCCCACAGTTTATTTCAGCCTATAGCGGATACTGGTCACTCGACTAAACTGAAACCCCTCTTAAGTTTCCCATAACCCCCTCGATAATTGCTTTCATAGGTCTTAGCCCACACGGCTGGCATTGTCATGTTTACTCTTCTTGTCAACGCCACAACCATGAAAAAGTTACTTGAAAAACTCGGAATGAGTGATATATCAGACTCAAAGAAGATCGCCATGGCCAATGCTGTCAGGCAAATACAAGAGAGTAATCAACGTACGCTTACCATGCTGAAAGCAGATCGCTTCCTCGCTGATGCCGACTGGGATATGGCTGAACGAGACTGCGAGGTTCACAACCCCTACATGGAAGTAGAAGAGGGCCAGGTAAGCTGACCCACTGTAGCAGGAGAGAGTAAACCGTTCTGTATTCAGAATAATAAGCGGAATAACTGTTTGTTCGTTGCCGGGGTTTTCTTTTGGCTAAATGTAAAGATCCTGCAACTTGAATAATGTGACAAGTCTTACTTGTCACGGCCCCTAAAGGCTTGATGGTCAATAGCCGTTTTTTCACACACTGCGGTCATTCGATTGCCATGTTCGATCTATAACTGAAAGCGAAATCCTCAAGTACTTTCTAACGAGATGAGTGAACGCAGAATGCTGTGGATTCCTGTTAGCATGTTGTCCAAGGCTACAGCATTTCTTGGACACCCAATTAGCACATGCAACATCACAAAGATCAATTTTGCACGCAGGCTTATAATCTTGAGCGATACTTCATGTCATTGGGCTGTGTGTTCCGCTCCCATACTAACCGCTGCATGGATGAAAGGATAAATATCTGAATTACCATAATAACTGGAAAAGGCATCAGCAGACTGAATTGTGCTAGAAAAATGTATTGGTTTGTATTGTTGCCCTCAGCACGCAGAAGAAACCCCATTGCTTGTTCGCCTGAGCACTTGTCCAAACTGTGAAAGCAGTGTTCCCAATGAGCCAACACCCAAAGAATTTGCTGAGATGGCAAACGATGGCAGAGTTCGTTTGATAAAAGCTCTAAAGGTCAGTTACTGGAAGCAGTTTGAGCACGGTATGCTGTCTCGTGAAGCAGTACAGGCCTTGATTAATCTGGCTGATACCGCTATGGACGAGGAAGACAGGTACTGTAAAGACGCAGCCATTCGAAATAATTAATCTGGACCGTTTGAATTTGTTTGTTTGTGCCCCCAATTTTACACTGCAAGATCCACCATACCACTCGTTAAGAAGTTCTGGTTATTTTTTGTTTACAGTTTTATTGAAATGGACAATTTGCTGCCGTACTGGAGAGTGCCACCATTTCTGCAGAAACTTGTACGTCATCTTAAGTAGAAACCTTCCCCTTGTCGCCGCACAAGACTAGAGAAACGTACTACCAAGCTGCTTGGCAGTAGTGACAAAGTCTAAATAGTTGTTTTTCTTATAAATGGTTCATCAGTCCTTAGTAGAGCTCGCTCGCGCGCTGTGTACTGCAATATACACTAGCACACCAACATTATTATGGTTTGTTTAATGATTAAGTCACCTATATAGATCATTTGAGATATTTCCCTCGCGTTGACTTCCACTTGATATAATTTTTTGATATGAAACCGAAAAACCTGCGCATTATACGTTTGACCGTCCCACCTGCTGGCAAAAACCAACAATTCGTTAAACAGACATTTTACTTATCTTCCTCAAAGAAAGACAAACTGGAGCAGCTGAAGCATCAGAAACCAGCAGAGCGCATCCCTCCCCCGGCTAACAAAGTGCTGTCCTTCATGTACGCTGTGGCCGTGCACGTGTCGTTTGATATCGTCATGAATACTGTAATTATTATCAACATGGTGCCGATCATTCTGGAACTGGCCTCCGATGACGATGCTCCATATATGATAACTTTGAACATAATCAACTATGTCTACTGCACAGTGTATGTCACTGAAGCAGTCTGGAAGGTAAGGCCGAAATTCCTGTGCCAATTTACGACTACACCGAGAACTGAGTTACTGTCCAAACTGAAATGCAAATTTATAGTTGTAGTTATACCAAGGAAGCCCTCAGACGTAATTAGTACCAAAGTCATGATCGTTTACAAAGCAAGCGTCCGCTTCTGGATAACAACTGACGCATATTCATCTGTCATATCTCACGCACTCTGTCTGTAGTCTATTTAAGAGCTAATACCGCAAGTGTTTATATTCAATTCACTGAATCGCATCTCATCTCCTTCCTTGTCCTACTGTGATGCAGGTTTTGGCCTTTCGGCGTTTCTACTTCAAAGACTACTGGAACCTGCTGGACTTGTTTATAGTCATCCTCTCCGTAGTCGATATTGTGATTGATCTATCAGTTGACAAGGCTACAGCCAGATTCTCTCCATCTATCCTTAAGGTGGCCAAAGTATTCCGAGTGTTACGAATGGGCCGTGTACTGAGGCTGTTCAAGGTACGTGATTCTGTTTATGATGATGCTATCAAAGTAATAAGATCGGTCCATGACTGTCTCGGTTGTGCTTTTCTTTTGACATTGCATTCAATATTCTTATTGGTGCGTACCACTTTGACAGCTGTAAAATAACAACCGAACAATGTCACATTTCTTGGCTAGCATCCCGAGAAAACACTATCTGAAAATACAATAACGTCATTGGTAAAATAAATTCTGCCTGCCAGGATTAGGACTTGAACCTGGATTACTATACGACCAAAACGCAGGGCACTAACCACTAGACAATCCCGGCTTACATCGGCTAACTAGAGGAAATTTAGTACTTTTATAAAGAGGGCCAGAGCTAGGGCACCTCTCTGGGGAAGGCTGTTAGCAAATCAGCTGTCACCTGAGTACCAAAAACTGCCGGACTAAGGTTTACTTCTCCTGTATACACCTTTCACACCCTTTGGCTGATTTCAATTCTCTCTACAGACTCTTCTTCCAAAAGTAATAGACTTTGTTGACAACATTATCAACCGCCAGTTAAGCTTTGGCTATGATGTCGGTAAGGGCTACATCATCGCCGAAGAAGAAGTCGTTAAATTGATTGATCACATGGTGGTTGACAAACGAATCGCTAAGGATTTGAAGCAAAGATCAGAAAAGAACCGTTTGAATGTCGTGAGAAGCTTAGGTAACTCAGTGTACTCTTCTTTTTCATGTGATTGTATTCAATCTTGTTTCATCCACTTTGGTGTTCAGTTAATCTCAAATCCTACTACAGCTTCATGTTCCATTTCAGGTATGCTGCAACGAGAGCATCCGGGAATTGCCATCTCAGTCAAAACCCGGCAAGCAATTCGCACAATACTAAATAACGCCCGTGACGTCATTCATGAGCTCAAAGGCGGCGGCCTGTTAGACGAGGCAGAGGCAGCAAAGCTTGAATCGGTAAAATTTATTTCTGCTTTAGTCTCTCCTCGTCCTTAACTGTTACCTTTGATCTTACATGCCTTCCTTATCTTCAATCGGCGACCTCGTCCGATGTAAATGTTTTCAGGAGCGTGGCTACCTGTTCGCCAGTACACACGTGAGTAACTGGCATGTACGTAAATGTCCAAGATTCAAGAACGAAAAATAGTAAACGAAAATGAATCAGGAAGAAAATTTTTCCATGAAACAACGTTTTCAAAATGAAAGAAAAGCGCCAGCGTTGATTTCTATAAGGAGGGCATGCGATTTGTCAATAAAATATGAGCGCTACTGAGTTGATCGAAACGGACACTGCCTGAACGTTGCAGCCTGACGATTAACTAGGAGCCGGTTTATTTGATTTTATGTCAATTATTTCCATTGCAGATCGTTGAGGTCAAGATGAAGCGCCAATTAAGCGCTCCAGCCTCACTTTCACCTCAGAAACCTTTAGAGTTACTTCGGAGTGTAGTTTGGTTGGAAGGAATGTCTCCGGAAGCAATTGACTTCTTCACATCCGCTGCTCGTATCAAGATGTTCGATGCTGGTGACACTATAACTCGACAGGGAGAGGATGTGACTGGGATATACCTGATTGTTTCTGGAATGGTTAAGGTAGACGGTACCACGCTTTTGATTAGTCACGCAACCTTCGCTGTTGCTCTACCTTACGTCCCTGATTTCTGCGAACAGTTTTAGAGGCCGTATTTATTGAGAGGAATTAAGGAAACAAACAACTAAGCCCGGAATCAAAATTAAGCGCAGTTTACTCGCCAAAAAGTGATCAGTGGAGCTTTATAACTTGAAGCAGAATGTCTTTAAACGCAAACCACAGTACTGAATCGCTTGGGTCCATCACAATATTATACAGTTAGAGAAACTCAGATGCATCAATCAAAAGTGGAAGCAAATCGGTAATTGAATGTGACTGTCGATACGTCCGAACAAGTGAAAATTGACTGGGATACCCAGAGAAAGAGGCGCGAGATTGTGCGGGTTAATCACTTTGGGTAAGAATGAAAAACAAAAGCTTTGAATAGCGAGATTACTGTTAAAAGGTCTATTTTGTTGATCCAAACAGTCGACTTTCTTGTAGATGATTGGTGTATCAGTGGCAAGACCAATTTTCGCAGAAGACTTGGAACCAGAGGTTGGAGAGATGATTGTCTCGACTGATTACATTTCTGCTGGTAACTTGATTGGTGAGATGGGAATACTTACTTCCCAAAAAAGAAACTCATCCTGCACTTGCGAGTCTGCGGTACAGGTATCAAACACTCGCTTTAGTCCTTACAGTACCATTAACATGAATGAGCTGCCAACTCAGCTCTGCTCATTCCAGTTGGGTTTTTCCTCTACAACAGGCATTTTTCATCACCAAAGCAGACATGTTAGAAGCTATGAATCGCTTTCCTGACCTCGTGAACAATCTATGGAGAGTTTGCGGCGTGAGGATGGCCGTCCCTCTGCTTCTGGAGGTACCAACTTACTACAACTGGACAAACGATAAGATCCGTATCATGTGCGAACGATCTTACATCGCCAGTCTTCCCAGACCTCCCAATGTTGTAT
This sequence comes from Astreopora myriophthalma, assembly GCA_014634185.1. Taxonomy (NCBI): domain Eukaryota; kingdom Metazoa; phylum Cnidaria; class Anthozoa; order Scleractinia; family Acroporidae; genus Astreopora; species Astreopora myriophthalma. The sequence goes on along the minus strand of BLFK01000942.1, from coordinate 277,959 downwards.
TCAAGGCCAACGAACAAATGAAAGAGGTAGGTTAAACTTACTGGATCCTAGGACATTATGGGTTCACTAAAGCAATTGCACAGTATGACAAAACCTTAGGCTGTGCAGTGGCCGCATTGGATGACAATCTCCCGCTTAATTTGACAGAAACCAGACTTTGGTAAATAGTACGATGTTCATAATGATCATGACAAATTGTCCAAAAAAAATTATCTCGTGATAACATGCTTGGAATTCTTCTGCTAAGACACTCGATTTTGAATCGTCATCGAAAAATACATCACTTCAGAGAGAAAAGAAATCCGCGACACTTGCATAAGCTTCGTATTGCCCGTATAAATGGTACATTTTTCCTGAAACCGTGGATTGCGTAAGAGGCGAAATCGATCGTATAAGTTTTAGGTGTCAGGGCATGTTTGCGCCTTATACAGGACGTGAACTCGTACTGCGCAAGCGTGAAGTCTCGTAACCCCTTGTAAAATGAATGCTGCATAAATGGCCGAGTTCGCGTCTCATACAACTGAGCCAGGGTTTATTTTTTCATGTAAGCAGCCCCTATTCCTTTTCTTTTCCTAAAAGGCTATCCTTATCCACGGCAAGGTCACGGCTGATACCGGAGAAATTTACGAAGCGCCTTGCGTTCTGCCGAAGATTCACCGACTGTTCAAATTACATTTCGATGAAGAAGAAGAGCCGAAGATCTTAGTTATAACTCGTTCGCACGAAAGTGCGATACCTGACGATCCAGAGGACAATCCTTCAGTGTTGGATTTCGTTGGTGAGCTAGATGAAGACAATTTGTCGTTTAATATTTTTACACCTTGCAAGATTTGTTGGGCCAAGAGTGGTACAGGGGAGGTAACGACTAGATAACGACTTTTTGTTTGTCTGTGTAATTAGGGATTCACTCACGAGGACGGGAAGCATGGGAGAGAAGACATACAATTCAGTCAGACTATGGAACAGAAACAACGTACAGAGGAAAACGAAGAGGGATAGCATCCACTTATCGATTTGAGGAAATTCACCCAAAGCTGGAGCCATTGCCCGACCGAGTGCAGGGTAGAAAGATCTCTTTGGTCTCACCAAAGACAGAAGAAGATAAAGGTCAGTAAGCTACCTGCCTTTAATGTCCAGCTATAGGTACCGCTACGGGTCATTTTTGTTTTAGGCATTTGGTCCGCGGCGCAAGCGGAAATGCCCTAGTGCATCAATACGTGGCGCGTGGGATTAAAATAATTGGTACGAAAGGCCTGTGGTCTTATCTTCAAATCAAGATTACTGCGAGTTCATGATAGAGCTATTGTTGAGAAGAACAAAGAACTGAAAAATAACTCAGTCGTAATAGGGTCTGTTGGTTGAGAGGACAACACTGAAGTAGTTAATATTCCAGATAGCAGTGATAGTTTTTGACAATATAATAAGTTCGCAATTCGTCTTCTTTTACGTCTGTTCGTTCGTTTCTCGTATATATCATTGTGTAATTAATTGCTGCAAAATCCGATGTAAACTTGGTTATCCAAACGTATTAAAACTATAAACATATGTTTTAACTTTGAAAGTCGGTTTGCGTGTTGTCGGATGTGTTGTTGCAAAGTTGAAAGTTGATTTCCTCGAGGATTCATGTTGGCATCTTAAAGTCTGTTGATCTGCCAGTGAAGTTAGATGTTGGGCGTGAACTCAGTTCGATTTTTCGCGGAGATTGTACGCCATAGAAAATCGCTTTTCTCACTTGAAGCAGATCAAATCCTGTGTTCGAAACTGATAGGTTCACGTTAAAATGTTAACTGAATTACATTGCTCACCACTTTGTGTTATCCTTGATTTCAGGATCTTAGTTCAATGTTTGGTCATGGTCGACGGTCCGGTGATATCATCAACTTCAAGACCCAGCAAAGAAAGCCTGCATCGTAGTGATGAATCAATGAATTAATCAATCAATGAATTAATCAAGAATCTGCTCTGACTTGTAAATATTTTCTTTATGATAACTTTAAACAGCTTGATGTGACAGACAGTCTACGTGCATTTATGAGTTCTGGTGTTAAAATAAAGTGTTCTTTTTTCCAGCAGCTCTTTGTATGTGAATGTCAGTTTCAAAATGTGGATCGCAAATAATCAGCAGTTGACTGAAACTAAGAACGAGCTGATAAAAAACTAGAATAATTTACTTTAAAATAATTTCGTGAATAGTGGAAAAACGCTGTCTAAATTTTGGACAAGTTCTGCGCATACGTAGCCAATCAGTTATATTTTTGTGAATGGTCACTAGCCCTGAGGTATACAAACCTAGTGCTTCCTGTTAGAACTGAGGAAAGGAGTGGGTACCTTAATATTCTACTCTATTTACATATACTACCGTCCCCTCCCTCTGTTTGTACATGTGTTGTCGTCGAAGCTTTTCTTCTTGTGCCCGACGCCAAATGGCTTCCATGCCGCATTCATGGAGAGAGGGCGATATCTCCAGTCAAAATGGAAGTTTCCAATTCCCAGTGTTGCAGGTGACAAAAGCAATTAGGATGCCCTTAAGTGTTTCGCAGGTGGGTTTCAACGAAGGCAAGTCCAGTCTAGTCTCCCGTAACTCTTGCCATTACTATTAGAGTAGTTTAAATGCTGGTGTTCAATTATTTAAGAGCTTGCCGGTGCTATTGTATTTTTATCTGAAAATGAAAAGCCACTTGTGAAGAACGAGAAAAAGTTTTCTCGCTTTCCTAAAAGCAGCCGCTCTACAAAGAAATGACAGAGAGACGTTTCACAGCAATTGACTTGATCTCCATTTTGCTATTCTTTTTGCAACTGACAGAGAGCTTTAAAATAACACCAATGAGAGGTAAGTTATTTCAATGAATACAAATATATACGTAATTTCGAGCCCTTAACTTTGTTAAGGTATAACTGAGGAACTTATTTTTAAAGTGTCTTGAAAGGAGGTTAGTTGTAAGTGTTGTCGACCAAGAGGCAAGAATGAATAATTCTATATATTAATTCCTTTCCGGGAGAAAATGATTGTTTCTCAGTTGAAAGACGCATGCAAAATGTCTAGTCGAACATACTCTGTTTTGAGTCCAAGTACGCATGGGGACCAGCCACTCACTGCACATAGTAGTCAAATAAATGGTGTTAGTATTACTCTACACTGTCTTGCCCTTGAAATTTTGTAAACAAATCTTATGTAGACATATCAATATCAAGTATGCTAGAAACAATTAGTTGTTTTCAACTGAATTTCCTTCGTCAAAGAATAACTCTTTGATGTGTACATTTTACGGATTCCTAGTCACCTCTGTTTTCAACCTGCATTCCCATGACTGTTTTCTCTCATGAATAACTGCAATATGAGCTTAAGGAAGTGAAAAATATATATATATGTATCGTGGTTCAAGCCATCTAATTGTCTTTTCATAATTGTTTTTGACATACATCGTTTGTCCCATATGAATGTTTGCTGGTACCGGTTGAAACTGGAAACATGAACGTGAATTCAATCTCTTCAGATAAGATAATTTCATTTCCAATTTTTGTGTGCCTTAAGATAACTGAGACAGAATGTTCTTCTTAAGTTGTGACTTTAGTGAGCTGGTTGGCAAGAAATAAAAATTCAAGCTTTGAGCAAACAATTAATTAACTGCAATACCGGCTGATTAATTACTGAACTTTGCTTTACAGCAACGGGTGAAGGAAAGAGTGAAGAACACTCCGAAAGTGTACAAAAGTTAAAAGAAGGTGACAAAAATTGAAACTATAGTCAGAGTTTTACATCACATTAAACGGAAAGTGAAGTTAAGTAAACTTAGATCAGCTGTATATCCCCGCTGTTTTCTGTTGTTGATTGTTCACTCAAAATAACTAAGATGTCTCTGTATCAATGGAAAAGAATCGGAACCTCACCTTTTCTCCTTCGTGGACTCTATCCCTGAGTAAATACCTCGATGAGAATGTGGAAAGAGAGTAGAGGAATGCTTAAGTAGCTTGCGCGAACCAATTTATCCCTGTGAGTAGCCTCTTCTCCGTGTGTCATAAGGAAGCGCTTCCCTCCCTCCTCTCTCTCTCTCTCTCTCTCTCCCTCTCCCTCTCTCTGTCTCTCTCTCTCTCTCTCTCTCTCTCTCTCTCTCTATCTCTCTCTATTTCTCTTTCTCTCTTTACATCCACCAAAACCACCTGTTGTACTTAACATGCACACATGTTAAGTACAATATTCTATCACCTCGGTCCGTATATATTAGTCAGGTTCAAATTGTATTTGCCGCTTGAAAATGATGCCATAGCGATTTCTTTCGCTAGTTTTTCCCCTTAAATATGTCGATCTCAAGATAAAATACCGGTGTAAAATATTTAGGCATCATCGGTCAGTATTGTTCTTCAACAGAGGCTCGTTATTACGTGAAAAACTAAATACATCGCCATTTCATTTTAAGTCGCACCTTTGCTTTACACGAAAACAACAAAATCGCGCCAGAATTTCCTTGAATGAAGAAACTGCTTGTCTTTCCCTGCTTCCGGAGGTTTACAACAGAATAAACTCAGCTAAAGGAAAACGAAACGAAGTGAAGCGTGGACGTTCTACTTCCACATCTCCACTGCGATTTTACATGGTGCTGTTATCTCCTACGATGAAACCCGAACTGCCGGCAACCTTTTTCAACAGATGCTTATGCGAATGTAACGTAAAAAAAATTTGTTCAGACAATCAAAATCCAAAGGAGTCCCAGAAGGCACATAACACTTTCTTACTTTTGACTCCGGATCATTAGCTATTGTTCTCTTTGAATAACTTGTTAGTACTTTTTGTCCAGGCTCTGTCCAACCTGACACGGTTATGTCATTGTATACTCTCATTTTGTTGTTGTCGTCTGTTCCCGCGGAATCCAAACAACCAACTAAACAAACAAACAAAACAAAAGAAAATATGCCTGAAAAAATAATTTGTGAAGGCTGAAGCGACAACGCTTAAAAGTTTAACGGGAAATTGCGCTGTTTCTTTAGCTATTTTATAACTTTTAGAAAATGCGCAAGCGTAGACTCCGTGAACTCCAATGCGTACCTCCCAAAACTACGTACCATATGGAAGGCAAACTCACTACACTGGTAAATATATAATCGATCGAAATTATAGTATGGGTTGAACGGACCTGAGCTGCGAGTACGAAAGGGATCTGTCACATATGGTCTAGGGGCCGACATTTCTCTCCCTCACTGCCTATCGGGGATAGGTATCAGAAAGTGGCATGTAAAAGCGATCCGCGGGCCGAAATCTCGGGGAGACTCGTCATGGTACACCGCTCAGGCTTAAATGTCCAGAGGTACCGCTACCGGTTCGAATGTTTTATTTATTATTCTTATTATTATTTTTAATTTTATTATTTTTTAATTAGGCATTTAGTGTAAGCATGTGCAGTTGCCCTTGTGCTTGTACGTACCTAATGTACGGACCACTTGGGAGACACATTGGCTACATTGAAATACTTGAAAGAGCTTGAAAAACACCGTGGTAGCCGAGAAAGACCGGCAGTTGCGTCAATAAAGGAAATTCTTGCACGATGTTGTTGTTTTCCGGTGAAAACAGGTACCGCTACCGGTTCGAATGATTTTGTTTGTGTTTTTTTGTAAGGTATTTAGTATAAGCATGTGCAGTTACTGTACGTACCTAATGTACGTACCACTTGGGAGACACGTTAAGGACTTTAAGATCGGCAACGTCAGCAGCAATGTCAGCGGCAACGCCACTAAACAATAGGCTTTAATGAGCAAACAATGGCTCTGCACGTGCGTTTTGAAGTTTGGTACCTTTTCTTCCCGTTCTCTGCCAACCTACAACGTCAAATGACCAAATCTCAAGTTTAAAGGAAAACGCGTCCACACGACGGAGAATTTCGATTTTCTTTCATAATTTGAACGCCGTTCCTCTCAATTCAGTTCTTAGATAGTTCGGATAGTAAGTAGAAGTCGGATGAACTGGAATATTGAAGAAAAACTCTGGAAAACGTGAAGTTGCAGTTCTAAATGGCGCTTTCATGGACGTCACCGTTGTAGATCTTAAAGTCCCCATTGGCTACATTGAAATACTTGAAAGAGCCACGTAGAGAACGCAAGGTGTAAACCCGTGGCAGCCGGGAAAGACCGGCTGTTGCGTCAGGAAAGGAAATTCTTGCGCGATGTTGTTGTTTTCCGGTGCACTGAACCAAAGCAAAAATGCGACCTTGGCCAAGTGTCGAATTTTTGGCGATTAGCGAGCCTCTTGTGAAGAACAATATTGACTGATGATGCCTAAATATTACACTTTTAAATAGATACATTTATCATGCTTTAAGGATACTGAAATTAGCGAAATAAGTGGATCGCCGGAAAATATTGCTGTGGTTGCTTAAAGTCTTACGGTCTCCACTGACCCTAAGCACACCAATCCATCAGACTTTGCGCTAAAAATAAGTGCTTAATAATAAAAACTGGTGCCTAATAATAAAAGCCGGAGCCTAATAATGAAATAAATTGTGAGCAATGATAAAATTAATTAATGGCCAATAATAAACAGAGATCCTCAATAATAAAAACGAAAACATAAGAAAAAAATAAAGCATAATAACAAAATTTCTGTTAAACGAGAAAGATAAATGGCTAATAACGACAAACAGTGCATAATAATAACAAGGAAATAGTTTTGGAGAGAATGCCCCCCTCCGCCCCCCCCCTCTCCATCCCATAGTAAGGATTGTGTAACCACCTGATACGAAAACCCAAAAAAATCGACTGAGTGGGAAAATGGGAACATATTCCCCAACCAAATCCAGGCGCATCAACCTCTGGGGGCCAAGGTGATTACAAGATTATCAGACGTTCAAACATGAATGAGCCTTAATTAAAATTTGAAAGTTCGGGACCTGAGATGAATTAAATTTACGTCTGTCAAACCTTATATATGTTTATGAAACAAAACACTACATGCATTAATGCCATGGAGGCACACGGGCTGCCGTTCATACCAACAAGGAAAATATTGATTTGCATTGATTTCTTTGGCACTGCCACTTGAAGCTCAGTTCTGCCGAATGTAAGTACACTTATGCTGGTGGTGTGAACTCTTTATGCTAAACTATGAATTACGCAATAGGGCGCTCCGGATTATGTTTCCTCAACTCTCGTACAAACAAGCTCTATTAGCAACTAATCTCGAGTCTCTGTTTGACCGAAGAGAATCTCTGACTAAGAAACTGTTTGATGAAATCGCCAACAATAATTCGCATAAATTACACTAACTCCTGCCACCTCTAAACGTTCCAGCAAGAGAGATCAGAAAACAGCGCAAGTTTAGGGTGACTAAATGTAAGACTAAACGATTCCAGAACAGTTTTATCTAGCTTTCTACAGCTTCTTCTCTCTCTCTGTCTCTGTCTCTCTGTCTCTCTCTGTCTCTCTCTGTCTCTTTCTGTCTCTCTCTGTCTCTCTCTGTCTCTCTCTCTGTCTCTGTCTCTCTCTCTCTCTCTCTCTCTCTCTCTCTCTCTCTCTCTGTGCACAGCAGAAAGGGCCTTATGTGCCACCACCTCGACATTCATAGTTGGTCTATATGTTAACAGCACTTCTGGCAATTGATTATGATGAGCATCCTGTTTGTGGAACCGGCACAGATCACCCAAAGCGATGTGTAGAATCTTTACAGAAAGGTAACTGACATTTGCACTATGAGGCTGCATGAACTGGCGAACAGAATGTGATGTCAAAGGAAGCTATGATCCTCGCCGTTAACTCTTTCCTGCCTAAGGGGTACCCACCCCATCGACGAGTAAAATCGCCTGGCGTTAGCCGGGGTAAAATCTCTAAGGTGCGGTGTCAGGAGTTAAAGGGTTAACCCTTATCTAAGTTGTACAGTCAAACCAGGTCAAGCGTACCCCCAAGATTCTATTAATAACTGGAATATTCAGTTGAAATTTGAATGCACAAATAATTTCATAACATGACCGTTGTGACAAATACAGGATTGCGTTACAAGCAGCCGTTGGCAACTTCAGAGCTAATAATAAATTGTTTCACTGAAACAACCGGGAGATTTTTTTGTTCCATGCAGTTTTCCTTTGCCTTTGTCCAAACAGTTCTACGTTCGGTTGAAGACGAGGAACAAGACAACCGACAAGTCAGAGACATCGAATCAGGTCAGGCTACTCTAAGCAGATCATTATAAATAGAATGACAATAAATGACTCCGCTGAGTCAGTTCATGTATGGGCTTAGAAGTCACATCCACTTCATACTGATTCAGCGCTGTTGTTTTACTCTAACAGCCCTGACGTCCATCGAAAGGGAAACGGCTTATCACGGTCAGTGTTTGAAAACAGTATTTTAAAGTTCCTGATTATTTGCACCACTCGTTGCATAAGAGAGTGCTGCATGTCTCATTGCACGACGACATTTACACCGTCTGAATTGGTATGAGCTGAGACTATCGCACATCTCGGCCACGTCCTTTCTACTGCGGGCGATTAGTACTTCACAGAGCCATTGGTGTCGTGTATCCTCTGACATGCGTATCAATTCTGGCGGTTATCATTCTCCACCGTTCACTAAATACCTGTGTGTTTCTGGATCGAGCTATTGTCACCACAAAAATTTAGCTCACATTAATCGATTCTGGTTTTGTACATGCAGAGAGCAGAAAACGGACAAGTATAGAGAAAGGTAAGCGGAAAAGAAGTGCCAAAGGAAATGCCAAACTATGTAATTACTGCTCTGAGTAGAATTATTAATGAAAGAAATGATTATGATACCCTGTTCTGAGAAAGAAATGATTAATGATACCCTGTTCTGAGGCTCACAAGTTTTGTTTGTAGAATGCTAAAAGAGAATATAATAACTAAGTCAAGGTTCTCTTCATATGAGCCCGGTTGACCGGCCAGGGCTCCGTTTCTCAACAGCCCCAAAACTATTCGGGCACATTTTTGGCTGCCACAATTCCTTCCGTATCTCGAAAAGGAAGACGTTTTGAGCAGTGAAAGTTTGCAATTGGTTTTCTCTTTCCTACCTTGAAAGCGCGTTAACAGACCAGACTTTCAGAATAAGCAGATTGTAGTTTTACAAATTGATTTTCGGCCATGTAAACTTTTCGGGACTCTCGAGAAACGGACCCCATCCTCGGTTTCCAAGATCTCGTCTCATCAGTAAATAAAAGTTCGATGTGTTTATATCATTGCGGAGAGCGCCGGTGGAATGGCCTGTTTGAGCCGCTTATCACGATGATTTTCTTCGCGCTTTTGGTTCTGTCAGGTCTGCCTTTCAAATTGCTTTTTCATTTTGGTTAAAATTTGGCAACAACAAAATGACAAAGTAGTCAGCCCAGTTGCCGGGCGCAAATGATGATATTTTTTTTAAGTCTTTAAAAGGTTATAGTGACATTTGCCTTTATTTCTATCATTTTTCAGTCTTAGCTTCCGTCGACGAACACACCAATAAAGGTGAGAGGATGCTTTACTCATTACATCATCGCTTTCAGTGCCTACTATGCCTTTGATCATGATAGCCCACATGAAAACATATGGGGAAACAATGCACTTCAAACTAGCTAACAACAGATAAGAATGGTTTGTGCTCTATATGTGGGCGAGCGTGAATGGCGTGAGTTTCAAGGCACAATGATTATTTCTTTGACCTATATCGTCGATAAACGAACTTGATTTACAATCTGGGTTCTTTATTTCTTTCAAGCGCTGGCACGGAACTTAACTTCCAGTAAAGATAGTAAGGATACCAAAGCACCAAACGCAAATGGAATTGTGATATCCCTGCCCAATACAGACGTCAAGCACCAAGAGGGACGCACAATTTACCTTAAAACTAACAAGGGAAACAAGCGTGTATTCATCCCAAAAGGATGGATGTTTTGTACTATAGACCCTCTCAAGTGCTACTCAAACAAGAAAAGAAGTGAGAACATGAGTCTTTTGTTTTATTTTGAATTGTTTCAGGAGCCCATAACCCGGAGCGTACAACTTCAATATATTTGTGCTGGCGTTTTCATAGACCGAGCTATTTTTAGATTGATTTTCCAGCGAATTGAGTCTCCACAGGAGCCTTGCTAGCCAATGATGCGCCTTACATAATTAATTTTTGGACGCGTGCAGACTGGAACTGAACTTTTCGGGAGAAAAACATGTCTGAAAATAGCTCAGTCTGAAAACGCCGTGACATAACCCTAGTATGGGAGTTGTACGCTCCGGGTTATTTCTCTCTGTTCGTGTACGCTCGATTTACAACTCTTTTAGGCGCCCGGGCACTTCCCCGCACAAGTTAGAGGCCGCACTGACATTATACCTTATTTCATCTTGTCTTGTTTTAACTCCTTTCTGTTTCAAGTCCTATTGAATTTTATTTTAGATTTGGGTGATATGTTTTCTGCCAATGCTCTTTTATTTGACTCACGGCTGGTTTGGTTTTTGCTTTTAGGGAACGTTACGAAAAGGCATGATTCCTTGAAGACGTAGAGCAAGGCACAAAATGCAGACGGTCTTAATTCGTCTTGAGGCTGGCGCACATTGTCTCCGGCTTTTTATAATATGCTTGTCGTATAACAGAGGCTGTGTAGCTATTCAAAAAGTGAGTCGAAGGTTTAGAACCATCTTGTCAATAGCGCTCTAGGCCTCATATGTAATTTACAGTCTCAGTAATTTACTGAGTTATACTCCACATTTCAGTTCGTACCTCAGATACTTTTTACTGTACAGATAGCAATCAAAGTTCGCTTCAATCAGCTCTCTAGTTATTCATGTCTAGTGTACTGCTGTACTAATTATCGTTTGTATTGTCAAGCTTCGTTCAGAAAGGGGGCGTAATCGTAGTCGTAATCGTAATCGTAAGAAGAATTAATTAAAAATCGTAATCACGAACACCGTCGTAATGCCGCAAGAGTCGTAATCGTTGCCTTAAGGATCAGAACATTTCTTTGCAGATACGATTATGATCACAACGTTTACCTTCCTTGATTGGGTCATACTTGAAAACTCTTACGATTGCGATTTCCATGACGACGCTGAAGTTGCTAGTAGCTTTCCTTGTTTTTTTGTTTGTTTGTTTGTTTGTGCCGCCAGTTTTTCTAAGCTACGAAACAAAGAGGCGGTATCAATGCCATTGTGGCGAGTTTTGGTGGGTAACATCGCTGAAACATTTTAGTAGATCGCTAATTAGACTTACAGTGAACTAAGTTATAACCAATTTTATCCATACACAACGAGGGGACTTAAAAAAGTCACCCCGACTGAATTTTCAAGTTGGCACCAATCTTCATCCTGGAAACATTCACAAATAGTTTCTTCAAATAATAGTTTAAAAGAATATTTGGCATAATAGATTAGAATTTGATATGTATTTATTTATGATTGGATGCAACTAAACTTCAATTTAGCTATTGGTGTGCAAAATTTTGCCATGGTCATGCGCAGTCACACGGTTAGCAAAATTCCGTCCAATCTCGTTCTTAGAGCCCACGTATCTTTCGGTCAGCACCAAGACACGAAGCTCTAGAATAATCAAATTGCAGACTCCCAAGATTTTAGGAGTTCCGGTTACATGGTGCATCCATGCCGTGGTTTACAATACGGCAGAGACAAAGTCGATGTGGATGCGTTCCACAAAGGTATACAATACCCACTTGAAAAGCTAGGAGAGCCCAATCTGATTTTGAAAGAACAGCAATATTAAATATTGAAAGCGTTTGTGATGATGAAAAGATATGTTTTAGCGGTTTTGCCACGGGTTTTGCCAAGTCACTCGTATACCAAAGTTTGGGTTCATCTTCGATTTCCTGAGAAGTGAAATGGGGCGATCATCAGAACTCCAGGGTTTAGAACAACAGCGACAAATTTTCGTGTTTACAAGTTTAGTTGGAGTTTTCTTGTGCCATATTCGTTAAAAACTCGCGCTCAGCTGCTCTGATCTTGTTTACAAACAATTCTACTTCTGTTAGTTTACGCATGAGCAGTTTGATAAATCGAGTAGCCAATTAAAGTAGTTCTGCTAATTGATTATTCCAGAGCTCCGTGTCTTGGCGCTGACCAAACGAAACGTGGGCTCTGGGAACGAGATTGAATTCCGTTGACTTGCAACTCAAGGTGACCACAATAAGCTTGTATTTGCATTTCTTTGTTTATCCAGTCTCTCGCAATTACAGAGTTGATTATCTCGTACAATTGGAGAGTGATGTTCAAACGAATTTAAACTGATCTGCGCAACAAGAGTAACACTTGAAATGTAGTTTCCATTATAATCTGGTTTAATTACGACTGCTTACTTAAGTTGGTCTCCAGGTTCATATAATGCATCATAATCAAAATATACTCGGCATCAATTGAACACCACGTGATATAAATAAGCGCATGAAGTAAAGTATGGCCACAAGGAGTAATGAATTAATTTAAGACTTCGTACGCCTTGTAAAATGTAAAATGCTGTGGCAGAATTAGTTAAGGTGTGTACATACCGGTATAAATGACGCAATAAACCTACCAGTTCATAAACTGAGACATGTTGCACCAGGTCGCTGCGCACGACTTCCCTCCCCAGCCACCCCCCATCATCGCCTACCCCGACCCCCAATTTGTAAACACTTTAAGACCTCAAAGGAAAATGCTTAACAGAAAACTTAGAAATTTATTTTATTTGAAAATGGAAACGAAGAACGCAAGCCAAAAACGTTCTACAATGGTATTCAGTTTTTAATCGGCATAATTGCTGCCTTAGTAGAAGTCTCATTAATTTGTCTTGAAATTTCACTCGCCTGCAAAGAATTGTGTACAATTAAGAATAATCTCTTCAGTTGCTTTCCCTTCCTTTGTCTGACATCCATTTCAAGCTTTGTGAGAATGTTGTCATAGCGCATGCGTTGATCATCTTTTGAACAGACTGTATTGAGGTAGTTAACAGCTGTCAGACCATGATAAGAGGCATGCGCAGTCCAGCTCTAATTTTTCAAAACAAGATTCAGCCAAGAGCTATGGCCCAGATGGCCTGGTCGAAGATGTCAAGGGTTTGTTTTGAAATGACTTGCTCGTCAACTTGTAAAGGGATTTCAAGGGCAAGCTGCTGGACTTGGTAATGTCAGCGTTTTGTATTTGAGTGGTGCTGTTGAGAAAAGAGGCAATTGAAACAGGAAAGAAGATCCTTATCAGCCAATAGACAACAAAACGACATTTAATTAATCACAGTTTTGATTATTGATATCAGCCAATCATTGCTAATATCACCTGAAGATTTAACCGCGACAGTGCTTCAGAACCAAATTTTTCAGGTCCATGGCCATGACAAGGGTAAAAAACCTATGTGCTTTAATTAAAGAAGTTTTGCGCAAAAAACGCTGTATACTTTAAATTTCACTTATTTGTATTCTATTCCAAATTTCACCTTCGGAATCAACACCTTTTAGATATGTACAGCGATGTACACAGCATATACGTAACAGCTGGTAACAAACTAACAATGGTGAACCTTCATTCCATTTTAATTGAGATCGTTAAACCGATTCCATGGCTGCTTATATCACAATATTTCATGCAATACTTTATTTACCTCCTTTAACTCAGCACATAGCTTCAAAATGCTCGCTTGTTAAACGAATGTCATTTTTTACTTAAAGAGCCCGTTTTTTTTTAAATCTAGCTGAAATCGTAAAAAAAGAAATATTCACAAAAAACTGTATCAAATGTTACGACGAAACGTCCAGATGTCTGAGAATTTAAAAATTGGTTGATCAAAATCGCCTTCGAGAAAACCACAAAATTCCACTCAAAACCCCAATCCAGTGGTGATAATAAAACAATGTTTTTAACATCCCAGGACTGAGTAATATAGAAAATTATTTTCTCTAGTGCTCCCCTTTACTTGTGAGAAGCCGGAATATAACAGTCATGGTAGGTAAAGCAGATTGCTTTTAATGTTTGCATTTCGCTGCACAAAACAAATTCACCCCGGCGCAGAATTTTACGAAAAGGATTGACAGACAAATGTTGATAGAATTGATCATGCAAAACTGTGAAGCACCGGCTGGCATCACTTTACAAACTCTTGTAGCAGCAGCAGCAAAATTCGCTTTGCAATTCATCCACAACGCCAGCCATTGTCCATTGTGCACTTAGCTTTGAAAAAAATCTTCAGGGATGCTTTCTTTGCCATTAACTTATGAGTTCCAAGGAAAACGAAATGGATAAAAACAACAACATATTATTAATTATTAACACATTTTGACTTTTTAAAAATGTTTGAGTTTATTGTACAATTCTATTTGTTCACGCACAGTGTTAAGAAATATATTGAGAGAAGTAATATCCCGTTGCTGTTCGCAGAATATCCCCTAAATCATGGCAACAATTAGCGCGTGCGATAGGTTTTTAATTCTTATATCTTACCAGCTAAAGCAGTAGAAATGTAAAAAGATGAAGTAAAACTGTGGCCATTATGTCGCGCAGTGAGAGCTTTCGGCTCACCATTTGATGTCCACATCAGTGTGCTGCCGGCCGCGCACACATTCCACACTTGCTGACCTTTCAGTAAGGAAATGATGTTTGCAAGTTCATAAATAACCAAAAAGAAGGGCTTTTTTTTTTATACGTACACCATTTTGCCTTCATGAGCTCCAGCCGAGGACAACTTAAATTCAGTTGTGATTTATAACACAGCTGCGCACAGCTCCTCCTATTTTTCTTTTCTTTTTCTTTTGCGTGTCTCTTCGTTGCCTCTTGAAAAATAAACCGATAACGGATAATTATACAGTGTCTACAGTGTATGTTTTTATTGCAATGATCCCGCGCTCTATACAGTCAGAAAAGACGAAAGAACACGCCCTTTTATGCTTTCACATCGCGATGAGAAGAAAGCGAGAAAACGGAATACCACCAGGTAAGATTCCAGCATAAACGATAAACCAGAAAAAAGTCTTGTTTGTGTGTGCCATTAACAAAATTACCTTTTTCTCTCATTAGGAGAAGCTCACCCAGGAGCAAATACAAGGTTAGTTGGACCCAGTTCCAGTAAAAATAAATGATCGAAGTTTAATGTTGAAACGCAGGTCAATTTGGGAAGAAGAGTTCGCAGCACATCTTAAAAACATTTCTCGACAAAGCTTCGCGGAAGTTGAACCTCCTAAGAATTGAAGTTTTTTTGGTTTTGTTTTTTTCCACACTCGGTAATTATGTGTCTCTTGGGTACAGTCGATTTACAGGCAATCAGCCACTGATGATAGCTTACTTTTAGAATACAGGGAAGCCTTCCTGCATTTTGATAAAGACAGCAGTGGTTTTATCACCACAAAAGAGCTTGGAAATGTCATGCGGTCACTGGGTGAGAATCCTCGAGAAGAGGACTTACAGATGATGATCAACAGTGTTGACATTGACGGTAAGTAAAGACCAATGAAGATCGTAAAATATCAACGGGACCCTTAGACTCTGACAGCTGTAAAGGAGGCTAAATGGCCTTTTTTCGGTTTCTTTGTCACGCTTTTAATTTTTTGAAAATGTGCGAACGTAGCTGGTTGAAGCACTTATACAAAACTGGTTGCAGGATTCTTAACGACTCCGTGATACGGTAATGCTCTCCGAGAGGACCTGCTCATGATTTTATTTTTCTTTTCTGACCATTCTTTCATTCTTGTATTCTCTGTGTAACATTTATTACTAGGAATATTCCTACGTTTCATTATATTTCCGTTTAAGAACTAAATACCATTTTTCCAAGGCATCACGACCAAGATCACGTGTATTTAAACTGTGGAAGAGTCTTCCTGCGGAAATTAAAGACATTGAGTGTCTGTCGTCTTTTAAAAGAGCTCTCAAAACATACCTTTACAAGTTAGCTTTTAATTGACCTTATTAGTTGCGATTTTATTTATTATTTAGACATTCTTAATCTTTTAAGTTCTTAAATCACACTGAGGGATATTTTTTGTGCTATTTTTATCCTATGATTATGTAATGCACATATGAACATATTTGTGTGGTATATATAAACAATAGCCTCCATTTGACGCGAAAATATGCTAGGATATTTGTCCGCGGACATTATCTGTTCCGAGAAGCGAACAGTTTTCCGAGAGCGTAGCTCGAGGAAAACTGTGAGCTTCGAGGAACAGATAATGTCCAAGGACAAATATCCTGGCATATTTTCGCGTCAAATGGAGGCTATTGTGTTTATTATCCTTCAAATATTTTTCGCAACGCGCGCAGTTTAGTAAATTGGCGAGCGAAAATATTAGATGGATTATAATGCGCAATATAAGTAAATTTTCTTCGTTCTTCGTTTTTCTTTCTTCTTTCTTTTTTCTCCTTTCTTCGTTCTTCTTTCCGCTTTCTTTTTTCTTTCTTCTTTCTTATCTCTCGTTCTTCTTTCTTATGTATTATTTCTCATTATTTTTATTATTATTCTTTTTTCGTCTGAGATACAGGAAAATCAGTTGCCTTGCATTTTTCATGTTATTTACAAATATCTAACATGGATGGCTACTTGAATTTTTAAGGAAACGGACAGATGGATTTTGAAGAATTTGTCAAACTAATGGTGGCAAAGAATCAGTTTTCCTTCAACGAAGATGAAGCGATGGAAGCCTTCAGGATTTTTGACCGAGATGATCGAGGTTACATTATGTCAACTGAACTGAGGAAAATCTTCCAATCTCTGGAGGACAAAATTTCTGATCATGACATAAATGAAATGCTGCAGGATCAGAAGCATCAATTCAACAGAAAAATTACCTTTGATGGTGAGAGCATACTGGATTTCATATTTCTGTATTAAGACACATTGAACAAAGGGACAGGCTTCTATAGGATCGTATGCACACTCTTAATTACGACATTAACAGTAAGAGTGAGCATTAGCCTCAAGTTGCATAAAAAATCTGAATCCTGCCTTAAATCATCTACGTCACAAAATAATACCCAAGACTCATAGGAATCCCTAATTAAATTTCTGAATTTCTCGATTTCTTATCTTTTGCCCTAGATTTTTTCCAAATGACCAAGGATGGAGTTTGTCCGAAGGAATCGAAACAAAAGGAGCCATCGTCACGCCCCAAGTACGCAAGGAGGAGGCAAAAGTTCTATATTTACAGTTAAATTCACGGTTGATCTGTTGAAAGAGACAATACGACTTGAATTATAAAGCAACGTAGATCAGATCTACTGCTTGCAAATAAAATCTTCAACCAGCCCTCGATCTTTCTGTAGTCTTTATTTTTATTTCTTCTGGACAAAAGATTGATTTGTCTTGGCATCCAATTGACCTTTGATTAGAAAGGTCAAACCCTTTAGGCATGGGATTTTTTTGCTATTTCCTTTATACGCCTTATTCCAAAATGGCCGCCATTTTGATACTCTTTTGTTCTTATTCAAATTAGCCCTTGTTGCCTCGTCTTTAAGCCCAAAATTCAAAAGAATGTTTTACCTTGAACGAGGCAAAAAGGGCTAATTTGAATAAAAACAAAAGAATATTAAAATGACGGCCATTTTGGAATAAGGCTTATAAACAACGACGAAAGAGTGCGATACACTGAAGATGGTAGTATCATTCACCCGAACTCGTAAGATATGCCCTGAATTTTTGTGCACAATGAGCAACAGTAACAGCAATCCGCGTAAAGTTAACCCCTTTGCAAAATGCCCGAAAAATGGCCAATTTCAGTGCCTTTTCATTTATGGCCAGAACTTGGCCTCCAACGCTCCCAGAGATTTATTTCTTGGTCTAAATCAAGCTAGAGGCCTTCAACCTCCGAGAAACGTCCATGATAGGGCAATTAGACCTCGTTTTCCTGCAAATTTTCTACTTTTTAAAATTGGTCATATTTTGTCGCCTTTTTGGCGAAATTATAAATCTGCCAGAGAACGTTACTACTTCCCAATTATCACCCACTCGCCCAGGAACAGCCCCAAGAAAATCAAGCCCTCTTCCAAAGGTAAGGATTTTTCCAAGGGGTTTTATTCTTGTTTTAAGTCAGTTGTCGCCTCCACGGATGCGACGTTCATGCGCAGAATCAAAATGCGTGCGAAAACCTCGAGTGAAGGTCTTTGTCGTCAATCAGAAAAAAAAGGCCGCTCGTTCTAATCGCCCCCGGTTTTGTACAGATCAAGAAGCTTTGTCAATTGTAGTTTGTGGAAACATTCCGTTCTTTTTTTTCCTCTTTTGTTCCCTGACAAATTCACTTATTATTATTCTTTTTAGCTATTGCAGTAATAACGTGAGATACTGATTATAATAGATTAATTTTCACACGTGACCGAGGGAGTATCAACAAGTGAAAAATCACTCTCTTATTTTCGTTGGAACTGCCTATGCATTTCCTCGTTTTGGGGGGGAATAAAGCACTTCCTGTGGGCCTTGGATGCTAGCAATTCCTTTCTTAATTTCTTTACTACTACGTGAGTTACTCGCATAAACAGCAATTGTAGCAAAGGAAGTTCTCGCTCACTTCATTGGTTCTTTCTGGTTCGCTTCAATAAGCACCTCTTGGTTTTAGAAAATACACAGTTAGTAGTCTAAGCACGTTTATTAATTTACTTAAACTTGAATTCTCGAATATTAAAACCTGCGCCCCTGCCGAGATAATTTCTGCTGAAATTTCGTTATTTCATGGTAGCTGAACTTCATTGGATGAAGCGCTTTCTTGTGTTTATTTGAAAGAGCAGGTAGTCATGGTAGATAAATGTAAATTTACTTCCAAAATCAAGATGTTCACAAAATGTTTTGGTTCTTTTCCTTTGCTTCTTTAATCGATCGCTGTTCTCTAGGAATGTCCATGGGGCATCAACACTGGATCTTTCTTCACTCAGGCCACAAGAAAGAATGAGCTTATCGCTGGAGAAAGCGGAGCAAAGATCGTAAACTAGGAATTCTATGGGCTAATTGTAATGGTAGACGATAAAAAGTGGACCTTAGCGGTGACGTTCATCTTCAGTTTTCTTCACATCACCCAGTCAAGACCCGCACAGGAAGATCAGTTTGGTGAGCTATCAGCATCCATTATTCTGAGTGTCCATGACATATTTATTAAATATCTCAGGCTGTCCCATATCAAAGCATAACAGCGGGGGTAAACACATCCAACTGAAGGAAGCAAATTATTACTTTCTGCCGGCAGTGGAGGAAACTCCGACAGATCCAGAAAACTGAGTTGGCCACCCGAGTAAAAATTAACTTGGTTTCGCTAATAGCGTTTTCAAAGCAGATGTTGCTAGGGATAACCATTCATTCACCTATCCGGACCTGGACCGTGGGAACCTTGTACCTGTTTTATGAAATAATCCGTTCCCACGATCAAATGTTAAATTGAGCTAAAACATCGCGAATGCGGACGTTATTCAGTTCATTTTCCTCCCTAGTTCTTATCGAAGGTGACATGGTGATGGAGAGATGGTTTGCAGCGAATCTGCGCCACCGTGGCATGAACAAGCGCGGAGCGATATTGAACAGACCCAATTCACAACGCGCCAGTTACTATTGGTCTGGTAATGATTTCTCGAATGGCAGCAGGATTGTACGAATTCCTTACACACTAAACTTTGGATTCTTTTCTAGACTGTTTGGTGAGAGAAACTCTTTACTTCTAACAATACTGGCGTTACTGAGTGATTTTTTGCCGTGACAGCTTCAATGCCAAATTCCACATTCTTAGTTGTAACGTTAACCCTAACCTCGTCTTCCCATCGCTTTTCCTTTTTTCCCATTTCATATTACGCTCTCGGTCTCCTCGCCCACGCTAATAGATTCTTCTTCTTTGTAATTCTAGGTACGGAAGCTATTGAAGCTTTCAACAAAGCTGTTGAACAGTATCACGAGAGAACATGCCTCAGGTTTGAAGAGAAGACAGTCAACGACCGCGATTATATAGAAATCTTTGCTGGCTCTGGGTACGGAACCCTAAATTGACGTGGGTTTCTTGATAATCATAAAGTGCACGACTTTCAAATTTGTTTTATGTCATTCCTGGTTCAACAGCCGGAGATTGTGCTCAATTACATTTTCAGGCTTTCGTTGACGTCAACAGCGGTATATCTAAGATGAACGTCACCGTCTTTTACAGATGCTGGTCTCAAATTGGACGGCGAGGCGGGAAGCAGCAACTATCCCTTGGCAATGGCTGCGAGACGCGAGGGCGAGCAATACACGAGCTCATGCACAGCATAGGCTTCTTGCACGAACAGAGTCGCCCAGACAGAGATCAGCACGTAGTGATTCTATCACAAAACATTGAAAATGGTAAGTATATCAGTTGCAATGCTAGGACGGTTGAGGGAGCTCCGTAAAAGCAAAGTAATTACTCTAGCCAATTATGCATTGCAGTCACAATCTGTCTTCTCATTGGTTACTGACCCACAATGAATTCTGGGAATCAGTGCAAAATAATCTGAAGTTCATTGGTCATTGAAGTAAACTAGTTTGCTCTTACTTTTGCAGGGAAAGAGTCACAGTTTAAAACCTATCGACAAGACACTGGAAATTTGCCCTACGATTTTCACTCTATCATGCATTATAGCAATAATTTTTTCAGCAAAGACGACAATGTTCCAACGATTCAAGCGCGCATTGATCCGGACATGCAACTTGGACAGAGTGATGGCTTTTCCGCTTTGGATGTTGTACGAATTAATATTTTGTACAAATGTCCACAGATACAAACTGATTGTAGGTGTTGTGAGTGGATGGGTTATGATAGCCTGCGTAGCAAGCGTTCCGTACGAGCGAAGATTTCCGTATTCTGGCCGCGGGAAAATTGGGACGAGAAAACAGGTGGACGGGTGGGACTGGAGAGAAGAACGGGGGAAAGCTTGCTCACGACGGTAGATAGAGTTCACGTGAAGTGGAAATTTATATATAGCAACTTGTCGAACCCGTCAATCGATGTAAACCACGTCGCACCAATCAGAATCATCCGTTTGTGGACGAACGGATTTTTCAGAATTATGGGGTTTGCGGGCAAGTGTTCCCTCGCTCCTCTCCCCACTCCCACCCGTCCACTTATTTTCTCGTCCCAATTTTCCCGCGGCCAGAATACGGAAATCTTCGCTCGTACAGAACGCTTGCTACGCAGGCTAGGGTTATGAAAATCGGACTGATGTTATGATAATTTCGTTCACGGACATCAACGAGAACTCTACCCTTTCGCCTTTACGAAACACTTTTATATAATTGAACGGCATACCCGGTGGCTCCTGAAAAGTAAAATAGTTGTGGTCAGATCCGGGAACTAGGAGGGTGATAGACCGCAGGAAGATTCTGAAAGGTTTTTGAAGGGGTATCCCTTTCAGTGTCCCTTTCACCCATTGGACTGTTTATAACCCCTACCCCTAACCGTAACCCTAACCTAGGGTCTATATGGAATGCCAATACTCTTCATCAAAACTCTGACCCAATTTGTGTTACAGTGGTGTTGTATTTCGTGACTGTGTATACTGCAGACGTGGCATACGCCGGAACAGACTCGAAAGTTGACGTACTACTCGCTGGTACAAGTGGAGACTCGGGCGAACTCGTATTGGAACCAACCTATGAAATCCCTGATCCTTTCGAAAGAGGAAGGTAGATAGATAATAGGTTCTTTCCTACTAGGCGTTCCTAGCTGATAATAGCTGGGTAGTTTCAATCCTCTGAGGATGTCACTAATCCCCATAATGCAGCTTTTGTAATAGGCCATTTGGGCGAGCCTAAGTGCAAACGTTTTGTGATGGCAATTAGTTTAACTTTGCACATGAATAACTTCGCACTTAAACTCGCTTTGAAAAAGAGGCTAACGTGAATTCGGAAATGACCTATTGCATAACTGAAACAATCCAAATGCGTTAACTGAAGTAAAGACATGAACATTTTAGACTAAAGCTCCGCAACTAAAATAGAGTGAGGATATAAAAAAAGGAGGCATAAGAATGAGATAAGTTAAAGTACATCCATATCTAGCTGAGCCTGGAAGTCATCACATATTCCAGGTCACTGATAATGTGCTCCTGGAGTCTGTCAGAATATATCTGGAGATGTTCTCCTCTAAATGAACAAGTATTCCCGTATATAAATCGTTTGTCTTGAAGCAATACGTTTCTTGTGATTGAATATCTAGTGTGTATGGTATTTGATATATGCATTTGCCAATGACAATTAAAACACATGCCAAGGTACAAGAAAACAAAATTCCTCTTTTTCTTTTCTTCCATGCAGTAAAGAAACATTTCCCGTAATCGTTCCCAACATTGGTAACTTTGTGTCGCTCAGGGTCAGGCTTGCTGCCGGGTCCTCTTGGTGGTGGAGTGCAAATGATTGGTTGCTGAGCAAAGTAAGTAAAATGGAGGAGAAGGCTGGGTTCTATTTACTACCAGGTGTATACTACAAACTGACAACTCCGAATGGACTTCGGCCTAATTGCTATCTTGTGAGCTTGATACGTATTATGGCATAACTCCGAGGCTTTCAGAGCAAATACCTACATTTTTTGTGATGATGTCTGCTTTGAGAATTATGAAACAAAGAAACGAAGACCGAGGTGTGGAATTTTACCTGAAAGCCTCGGAGTAAAACTGGAATATTGATACATCGAACGTGGGCTATTGAGAGCCAAGCGAAAATCTGAAATATGCAGAGAATATTTAAATAGGCTATTATTTTGCTACTGTAAAATAATAAGCGTCTGTTACTCATTGTTGTGAAACACGATTACGTAATTCATTGATCTACAATATATCATCTTATTTTTGTGTGCTAACTTTCTTTCCCCGAATGAGCAAATATTGTGGAATAGTTTAAGTTTATTATCGACGGTGAATACAAGAGATCGTCAAGCTTGATGATCTCTTGCGGGAATAGCATTAGCGCATATTTTCTATATTTTATGACGATGCATGATGTATTATTTCTTTAAAGGTGGAAATAGAAACTCCTAATGATGGGAAAAACCTCAAAGGTCCGCTGATTCTTCAGTCCAATACGTGGCTAAGGCCTGGTGATCACGTGATACTAAGGCCTCGGACATGACTGGGCCTCTGTGGCCTACGCGATAGCAAGTCCGATGTAAAATCGTTCATTTTGTTCATAAAGGTGCTTTGTTAAATAAAACATTTTGAAAGTTTCCGTTCACTGTTGATATTGTAATAACAAGTGCGACCAAGACGTGCTCCAGCACCACATTTTTAGGAATTAAGAATCAGGGCCGAGTTGTTCGAAGCAAGGTTAGCGCTGCCCGGGTTAAATACAATGATAACCTATTGGTTTTCATAGGAATACGGCGAAGGTCAGCGCTAATCATGCTTCAAGCAACTCGGTCTCTAGGTTGCTAAACTCAGTGATTGCTCTCCGTAGTCCCTCCTCACCCGTGACATTTCTGTCGTGTGCCAAAAATAATCTAATAAGGTAGCATAAGGCGTTAATTGGAAGAATATAACTGTCTCCACATTGATGAAGGTACATCGCAACGAAACAAATTGCACCTCATACCGCGAGGAAAGATTATATTTTCGGCTCCACCACTGCTTTAACCTATCGGACACTGAAAGCGTCTACTTCGCGGACTGTTCTAGTTTGTTTGTTGATTTGCCTTAGTGTTGGTCTAAATTGTAGCTCACTCATGCGGGCATGCGCAATGAATGAGTTGCAATTAATCTACAATCACCTGATTTCCGCCAAGCCCCATTTTGCCGGGAGACTTGTGTTCTTCGATTTTGTTCAGCTGGTTTCGCCTCTTTTTCGGTGCGTAGCGTGCAAAGGAATTCCTTTCCCGCATGAATGAGTTGGATCAAGGAGCAGTTTGATTCATTTGGTCAATAAATGAATACACAATCATACCGGTCAGCTGACAAAATTACATTGCGCATGACAATTTTCGCCGGGGAAGCGGGAAGAGAAAGTACATGCACATGGGGAAACTTCGGAGTGAAGAAAAATAGTCCAATTTAAATGTCAGCTTGATAAAAATCCCTTGAGATGGATATACCACAACTTGCCACCATCTTAGCGAGTACGTTTGACCCAAACTTGAGGGAAGAAGCAGAAAAAAAGCTAAACGAGGTAACGATTCAAAGTTGTTCGTCATGCCAGTACGTATGTGGGGAGCACGAGTTTACTGAATTCATTTGATCACCATTCAGTGCGGTGGTCGCACTTACAGCTTTAATTTAATATTCTCGCACAAAAATTATTAAACAAATTGAGTGAAAATGAGTTAAAGGATAAGGCGTTTTCCCATGGTAGTTGACACGAAAACCACATAAGCTTGTCAATTGCATGTTTTGAGCATAGCTGTAGACTGTAAGAGTCCTTGAATAGTTCGCTGGTAAAGCCTGTTTTTTTATTTTCTCGCCATTTACAGATTCATAAAGTGCCGGGATTTTTGTCACTTTTACTTCAAGTGGTAATGTCGAATGAGGTACAGATTCCAGTTCGGCAGTCTGGTAAGAATCAAAGTAATCTTTTGAAGTAAATTGCTTGGTCCTCGTTTAACTCTTTAACGCTAACAATATAATTTTGAACTGTAATCTACAATTGTGTAATTGGCGATATTAACCAATGGTAATAAGTGGTAATAAGAGTGGAGTACAATTCAGGGTGTAATCGGGCGAGTAATTTCAAAGTACTAATTTGGAATTAAGAGTAGATATTAAGAATAAGCTTAATTGAGTAATTTGACATTGAGAGCACCATAAGTCCCTGAATTGTACGACCCAAAGTCCAATTCCCATTTGTCATAACTGTGACAAAATTTGAGAATATAACAGTGTGTTATAAACTATTTCACATCTTACTTTGGTCAATTTTTTTTAGTCCTTAAAACCTGAGGGGAAAACAGCAACCAGCACATGCTTGATGATGCATATTGTCCTTTTACTCAGGCATGACATGTACAACCATCCAG
>BLFK01000942.1:225612-243112 GCA_014634185.1 Astreopora myriophthalma | reverse complement strand
CTCAGTGTGGATATCAATGATATCACACGTGTGGATATCGTTTTTATCGATTTGCTACCACTCGGTGTACCACTCAATTTTATATAATAAGGGTGATTATTGTATACCATATACATGACTTTGTATAGTATTGTCTCCTTGTGATGTTTATTTGATTGTTTCTTATTTTAGTATCCATGACCGTAAGATGTTTGTATTGGGTTTCTGTGCACTCATGGACCTTCCAAGGGAGATGAGGCCACAGGCATTATTACAGTGCTCGCCCCAGATTCTCCCAGCATTATTAATATTATTTTCTGGACTCAAAAGGGCTTACGAAAGTAAGTGGACGTACTGTAGATTGACCCCCTTCCCACAAAAGCCCATTAAAATCCAGCTTTAAAATTCCATTTTTTGGCACATATACACTGCACTATTACTTTACAAATGTCTGTGATTTGATTGGCTGAGGGCAAAGGTATTTATCTGTATTTGAAATTTAAAAAAATTATTATCTCAAATAAACCGATAATAATATATAAGGCTTTTATAGTGCCCATGCTAGAGTTCAGAGTGCTGTACAGCAATTTGAATAGAAAAAAATAAGATAAAAAATGACTAAAACAACTAACTAAGAAAACTAAAGTATTAAACAAAATTTAATGACTAATTAAAAACTTGATCAAATAAATGAGTCTTCAGGTTGGATTTAAATGTCGCAAGCGATGGTGCCACATAATTTCCTCAGGCACCGGTTGGGGTATAAACAAGTTTTAGTAGAAACCCACTCACATACTATCACAAATCCTGTAATCTGATTGGCTCGTTACTCACTCTCATTGAATTGAGTGATTGATAGTGAGTGGCGAAAAAGGAATGAGTTTAAAGGTATTATGTGAGTGGATTTCAACTAAAAGAGATTTCTAAGTAGATTTCTTTGAGTCAAATAGTCAACTCGGCGGTACACGCCTCGTTGAAAACGCGAACTCATAGTCTAATAGATTTTTATTGTTAATAGCATTATTTGTACATAATTAGATTTGGCATAAATACAATCCGTGATATTTCAGTGGTGTCTAAACTTTAACTTTCATGAAACAAAACAGTACTGATATAATTATCACTGCAAGCTGTGCGATTACCAGT
Organism: Astreopora myriophthalma; assembly: GCA_014634185.1. Taxonomy (NCBI): domain Eukaryota; kingdom Metazoa; phylum Cnidaria; class Anthozoa; order Scleractinia; family Acroporidae; genus Astreopora; species Astreopora myriophthalma. The sequence goes on along the minus strand of BLFK01000942.1, from coordinate 241,987 downwards.
ACTAAGTAGTAGTAGCATTATTATACACAGTAGCATTATCTCAAGAGAACTAGGTACCACTCTAACTGATACAGAGATGAGCTTATCAGTCATACTTAGGTCCTGTCTGTACAAGCAGGTAGGATTACCCTAGTAAGGGTTTCCTAGTGCCAGTGTAACTCTAGCTGCCCTGTAAGCGTTCTACTAGGGACAACTCACCTACCCAGGACAACTAGTGTATTCATTGGTGTCCTTAATGTTTGGAATGCTTTCAGTTACCAAGCAAACAAAGCTTTCCCGGGTTGTAGGGTAACCTGTGAAATTTGCTTGTATACGCGGGAGGATATCCTTCACCCTCCTGCTGGGGTAACACTACATGTAACCCCAGGCTTACCCTTTGTACTTGTAAACAGTCTTCTAATTTTGTCACCTGATTGGTTTCTTTAGGCCGGGGCGATGATATTGATGACAATGATGATGAGGAGGATGGAGAAAGTGATGAAGGTAACCAGCTTCCATCTTTTTGTGTGTGTTGCATTTTGTTTTTGGTGGTTTGTGTACATTTTTATCTCTGCACTGAAAAAAAAAAAAAAGAGTACGAGCAGAAGAACGCATGCTCCTTTTTTATTTTGGATCACGTGTCTTTTCACCTACTTAGATGAGCTTGCAAGTGATGAGGACGAAATCAATGAGGACGATGTGCAGTACATCGAGGATCTTGCCCAAAAGGTGCGTAGTTTGTTCCCTTGAATTCCCTTCTTCACAACGATGAAGGATGAGTCATATTAGTATGTATTGTTATAATTACTTTTGTCTTTCTTCTCTTTAAAAGGATCATTTCTAGTATTAAATAGTAGAGTAAATTCCGTGAATTTGTTTCAGGCTGCCGAGCATCTAGACGATGAAGACTTGGGAGAGGAAGAAACAGCGCTTGAAAACTTCACGACGTCAATGGACAACGAAGAGACGGATGAATTCATTGCTTTTAGGACCTCTCTTCAAGGTTGAATGTGAAACTAAAAATGTTGCTGTAATGATTACAACCTTCCCCCTCACTAAGATAAAGAGCCCAACGGTTAATATCGAGGTTATCTCCTTAGAGCCTTCTGTGGTATAAAAACAACAGGGAAATGACTGACCTCAACTAAAAAACTTGGCCTTTCCCTTCGGTTATGAAGGGTTGTCAGGTTCTCTACAGACTGTCTGAAAACTCAGGACAGCTTACACTCCTTTATTTTAATTATTGATATATTTACTATTATTATTTTGTAGGCCTTCAGAACAGTGATCCTGAGTGGTACTCTGCCCTGACTGGTGTCCTTAATAGCGAACAAGGAAAAGCACTACAGGATGTGCTTGTACACGCAGAACAGAGAAAGGCTGTCTTGGGTGGGTGAGGTTTGTCCGACAGTATCCATCGGGAAAAGTACTCATGTATAATCTCATGTGCAATGTTGTGCTTATTTGCGACAGAATCAAAGAAAATAGAGCTGCAGGGAGGCTACATGTTCACAAACATGACAGTACCGCATTCATTCAACTTTGGACAGTAACAGAAACCTGAGTTGAGGATGACAAGTGTCTGCCAAACAGAATTGTGTTGATGCGAAGTCATTGATGCAAATATTGATAATGTGGCTCTAGAATGACGAGTCGTCTTCCCACATTGGAACAGCCGCGTGGTTACACAACTTATTTCCATGACTTCAGTGCATTTAACTTGAAAGCCCAGAAAATGGCCCTTGCTTTCCTCCTGGAGGTGACATTATGGTACCTTGTATATAATTCTGATTTTATTAGGACTGGATTCATCTGTCCACGAGAATTTGAAAACACTTGTCGGTCACCTTTTGGATTATTTGGATAAAAGCCAGATCGAAAAGTATTTTTGGCGGAGAGTTCTTCCCAAACACTAAGACGAGGATAAAAGTAGTTCCCATATTTTAAGGTCACAAATACTTGACGATCTTGAGTCACTTTGGGTTTCATTTTTATCCTTTAGTCTTTACTAAAGTTGGCACCCTTAATCGGTTTGAAAAACACGATGTTTTACGGTACGTACCAAGTTTGTACTCGAACTGAAATGTTCTTCGAAGTACCCTAGTTTGCTGTTAAATTTGGTGCTTTGTTGTGAAAAGTAGGGCGGAACGATTATTGTAATGGCTCCTGCGCGTTCAGCCGGCAGCTGATCAAAATCTTGATACAGATCTTCTTGGAAAGGAATTGGGTCGACTGCTCTTCTGCAAAAGTGGTTTTCAGTTTTGTACACGAAGCTGTGGTAATTTAAATAGGAAAAGGAAGGAAATATTTTTCTATTGAAAGATACAAGCAGGCCTTCCTTTAAGGCGTTTTTGCTGGGTAATTTCGGCCGAGTTTTTCAAAGCAAGGGTAGCCTTAACACTCGGTTAAGTCCGAATAAGACCTGTTGGTTCTCATGGTCTGATTTATCCCGGTCTAGCACCAACCCTGTTTCGAAGAACTGGCCCCGAAGCTCAATTCATCCCTCTTCTCTAATTATGATTACGACTTTTTAAAAATCGTATTCTTGGTTTAGATCATTTTTCCCAGTTGAAGAAATTAACTTATTATGACTTTTCAGTGGAATCAATGTGTTTTTTAGTGCACTGCTCACTGGCAAGTAATGGTACTACAAGATAAGCAGTAGCTAAAGAATGGCTATAATGGCTGTCAAAATATTTTATTAAAAGCGAAAAACTTAACCCTCTTGTTGATTTATTTAAACGGCACAAAATCTTAAGCTTTGTTAATTGCGTGAAGCGACCTCGGGGTTTCTCCAACATGTTGGTTTCACTTCATTAATTGTGTTTGTACGGTGACAATTGTGTGAGGCGAACGATACATGCCACACACCCTTGCATAAAAAACCTGCCAGTTCTTAGAGCCTCTTCCGAGCACCGTCTAATTTCCTTCTAAAAGAAAACTACCTCTCATCGCTCGATGTTGATATGGAGTTTACAGATCATAATAAGCCGGCAAAGGGTGCAAATGCATGGTAGGATTATTTTCATCATTAACAGGGAGTCTCTTGACATCACTGTCCACTGTTTCAAACATTTCACTCAATGAGTCACTGACTGGTTTCTTACCTCCCGATTCCTCATTCATTACACATGAAATTTCTACAGATTCTTCCGATCCCGAGCTTTCCTGCTCCTCTTCCAAGTGAACGGAAAACTCAATCGCTTTTGTGCCCTCGAATAAAGCATAATTCAACGCGTCTTCGTAGAACAGTTCTCTTTGATAGGAATGAAAAGTTGAGTCCTTGAAACCTGCGGTCGAGAAATTTCCTCTAGTCATGTTTAGGTCGGTTTCATCTCGTTTTCTGGCTTTCAATCTTTTTCTCCTATCTTTTAAGGCAAGAATGATGGCATCTACGAAGTCAGCAATGCGTAAGTAGTAAGTGATAAGTGCCACAATGAGTACGACGATGACGACCACAAAAGGAATCAGGTGCCATGGAAACGGCAAGGCGGATGGGGTAGCGGTATCAGACGGCGGACTGCGAGTGACTACAAAGTAAAGATATCGAAAATAATTCAATTATTTACAAGTTGGCCTCGGTTGTGCCAAAGGTGGATGACGCTACCCACCGGATAAATCACTACGCAGGTGATAAGCGCTTAGCAAATCCAGTGGATGGCGATTCAGCCAGCGGATAGCGCTATCCACCCTTCGAACAACTAGAGTCTGCTGCATTATATGCAGAAGCCGATAGTATGTATCCCAGTAGACCGCGGCAACCCCAAGCTTTTTTTGGTCGTCTGCTGTTGTTCAAATTTGATCACGGGATCATTTTTTTTGTGTACCTCGTGATCACCTTTGGGTGTATCACGTGATCGGTTTTCACGAAAATACAAGTCGCTCTGTCTTCAATCTTAATCACGTGGTACACCAAAAAAGGTTATCACATGGTACACGAAACAGTGATCCCGTGATCAAATTTGAACAGCAGCTGACGGCCTGAAAAAGTCGGGGTTGCCGCCGTCTGCTGGGATGCATAATACAAAACTACACCGAGCACATGGCTTCGACACAAAGGCAACATAGCAAGGTCACGAGACGAACAAACTAGTTCCCGGGACACCACACAGCTGAACTGGACACAGTTGTTGAAAGGCCAGTGGATAAAACCACTGCCAGGCTGCAAATTCATAAAAAATGTCATTTGAGGGTTTGGTTTACTGTGCATGCAGTGCGTGAATTATCTTTCCACACCTTTCACTGTTCTTTTGTATGTTTGTACATTAGCCCACTTGCCTCATTTATGACCAAAAACTCTTAAAACAAAAGGACAGCTTGTTTGGCTGCCATTAGGAAAGAGCTAATGGCTCTGTGAGTGAGCTCGACTTTCATACCGAAGAAGATAACATGCAGTAATAAACGCACCCAGCTCTTGCGAAAAAGGAAGTGAAAGGAACTGCTCCCTTCCCTTTCCTGTGGTATTGTGACTCAGTACCTGCTATCGAAGGAGAAACAGTGGAAGACAAAGGACTGGTCTGAGCTGTGAGAGATCCCGAATGTTGCTCGTGCGAATCCACGGAGTCATAAGTAACCATGTGACTTCTAGTCGCCTTGTAGGAAAAGTGATGCCGTAAAGAATTGTTTGCGATGCTGTCCACTGTACTTGAAGCATTAGACGCCATCAGGGAAGGAAAGTAATCCTTCGTTGTCTTAAAGCCCTCAGTGGAAGTAATCCCCACTGTTTTATTTTTCCAAACACTCGAAGCGTAGGAGGAAGAAACTGCTATTCTAGTTAACGGGATCGTTTCATGGTTGTTTGATGTTGTGAAGTCTTGTTGAGCAGTTGAATGCATGGTTCCACTTATTGAATTGAAAACATTCCCTTCTGTACTTTGCACTGTACTGTGCTTTTCATTGTAAATAGATCCTAATGTCACCAGTAGAGATGTTTGAGCTGAGGCTGAAGGCAAGCTGCGTTCATCGCTTGCAGTGCTTTCTACCATAGAAACAAAAAAAATACAAATTATATGTAAAATTGTACTGATTGTTGGTTTTCACTCACATGATCAGCGGCCATGTCTTTTAGCCGGAAGAAAAAGAAAATGTTTGCATAAAAATAGAGTTCGATGCCCGGCGTATTAGTTAGGGACACCAACATGAACGGGGTATTGCTTGATTATTTTAAAGTGCCCATGAATTTTATTTTTTCTCACCTAAATCTACACATCACAAGGGCGCATAGCCAGAACATAATATGCGATGTGAATGAAGCCGGCGACTTATTAAATATGCCGCCATTTATAACACGCTATTGGCATTGACTTTTCTCACGGTCCTTCCTTGGTAAGAAAAGGAGACGTTGATTAACAAAGAGATTAACAAACAAGTTAGGTATATGTGTTGATTCAGTTAAGAAATAACGACAAGAAATGGTTATGGACACTTGACTAGTTTACCCTATTTTCAGTGTTTTTTTTTTTAGAGTCCACTGGTTGGTGCAAAACCCTGGCATTTCCAGGTTACTGACATGTATTATCTGCTTCATTTATGACGACTGTTATAATTGAGAATCTTTTACATTAATGCTTTGAGGGTCTTACGTTATGTAATGATATGATTACCTGAAGGCAACATACTCGAGGTTTTAAAACTGGGTTGGTGTAAATTGTGCGAACTATTGGTTTTAAGGCTGTTTCCATCGATAAAGAATAAAGATAGTTTCATGGTATTTCTAGCTATTGAAACCGAGTAGGTATGCAATGATTGTATCGATGTTTCCATTGGTAACGATTTGATGGAGTGTGTCTTCCAAATGGACGGTGATTCCTGTGATGAGGTTCTTTGTTGAGGCGTAAAAGGAGATGAGTTTTCTGATAGCTCTGTGTTGCTATCGACCCTTCTTGGTCTTCTTATACTGCTTTTTGATGTCGTTGAAGATGAGTCTTGTAATCTTGTTCCACTGTGATGGGTCTTCAATGCAGAGTTCAAACCAAAGGTGCACAGAGATGAAAATGTTGATGCATGTTGCTCCCCCCTTGAAACAGCAGCGCTCATGGTCGTATGGAAACCATATGATCCAATCCTTGAGATTCTGTTGCTATCAGACGATACACTGGATGCAGATTTTCTGTTTGAAGAAGATATCGTCACCACAAACTTAGTACGAATAGTTCCCTCATCCTGTGCTCCTGGTGACAAAGATGACTTTGATGGAGTGGGGCGAATCCTTATCGTTGTTCCAGAGAGAATGACTGTGTTGCTTGTCTTATTCATCCGGAGCGTATGAAAAACGTCGGCGAAGCGAGATGTGTTGTTTGGAGTGATTTGAGAAATGTCCAAAGGGGGCGAAAGGCTCATCAAAGACAATGAAGGCATTCTTCCAGTCAGTGAAATTAGAGAAGTTAAGGAAGCACTTGTTTCTTCAGCTAGAGAGTGAAAGAATTGAAACATTGTTTGAGGGACCAACGAACCAAACTGCAAGAGACTCTCTGTTGTAGGCACTGCGTGGTCTCTTGTTTCCTCAGATGTGTAAAAAGTACGTTTCATTAAGGCGCTACTCGGCTGTAAAACTTCGGCGAATTTTAACGAGTACGTTGTGGAATTGTTAAGTAAAGTAGACATTTCCGTGTTTCTTCTTGTTGAAGCCCCTTTAATGTTTATACTAGGGCTTACAGGAATTGCTTTATTGTGAAGAAACGAATTATTCAAGGTCTGCGGCATGTCCAGTGACGAAACTATTTGTGTTCTGTGTATTGCAGATTCTTCAATCAAGGAATGAAAAGAAGGCGTCACGTTGAAGTATTTCGGAGAAGCCATGATGACCCACTGTTTTGAACTAGGAGCTGCTGAGTAACTAGAAAGGGATGAGGTCCCGGAGGAACTGGAAACCATTCTCACCATGCTTGATACACCTTCCGTAAAAAGTAAACAAAAAACGTTATTGTCACGTTATGTTCCTCAGCAAATATAAGCTACGAGAGTGGCCAGTGTTAACAGAAATGACAGAGATCATAGGATCAAAAATATGCCAATGAATCGCTACCACTTAGTTCGTGAAATCACAGTGTGCAATCTCTTCGAAGAATCCCAAATTACCTTGACAAGGGGCTAGCATGCATTCCCTTGTCTCCAAAGGTTATCCCATGTCCGAGCAGTTCTTACCGGAATATGCTGGAGGGGGATTAGTGCAATTACGAGATCTATATCTGACACCTTTTCCACAGGTCACGTGACATAGGGACCAGTTGGACCACTTAGCGTAACCACCATTAACCGGTGCTTCAAAAAGAACAATAAATCTGATAAAATCTCTGAGACAATACCCTATACATTTTCTACATGAAGCAAATATGTCTTTCAGTCCTGAGTATTTTGGGGAAGGACACAGGCATTGTTCTCCACGTATTGAATTCGCTCAGTTATGGAGAGTTAGGCGTGCAGTTGTTCAAGATTACTGCGTAAGTGTCGGCTTTATCAGTGTTCTGGGGAGGGACTTCAGCTGCTTCAAAGCTTTCACACAGCAATTCAAGTTTCCCAACAAGACTTCTCATACTGTCGATACGAAAAGGACACATTTAGCAAATTTAACGTAGCCTGTTATCGCTAAACCAAAATATAAACGGCTATGATCTTTCCAAATATGTTCCATAACATTTTCATCTTTTTCTAATGGAAACACTTACTATAGTTTGATATCAAGCAGCTCCTCCTTTCAGTGTCTGACACATTTCCACAAACTAGTTTCAGTCCACTCTCCGGCAAAGGATTCAAACATGTCCGGTACCTTGTCTGGTTTCCATGGTGACCCGTTCGTGAGCACTCTGTCCAATTTGTCCACTCGGTCCAGTCTCCTCTGACTAACGACAAACGGAGCGAGATTTATATTCCATTCCGCGTGACATGACAGCTGGCTCTTGCCGCCAATTCTTTAGCCTAAGTGGGCTATCAATTCTTCAACATGATTTTACACGAGGGTTTGCAAGCAGTTTGCCCATTCCAGTTTTCCCAGGGATGTCAAAGAGATGCGAACAGATCTTGTGCAACAACCATGCAATTACAGTGATTTGCTGTGTTGTTCTATCACACGGATATGAACGCTCTGCATGAATAGTGCTTTAACAGACTTCACAAATAGTAATGCATGCCAATATCCGTGAGGCCATTCATCTCATCGTTTCGTTCAGCGACAAGCTCAGTCATCAGCCAGTTAATTCAGATTAACGCGCTTTTCCATTGTTATGAACAGGTCATGTCAGTGACCACACTCGCTCGTTCCTTGGCCATCTTAATTTTAAGAAGGCCTCGGAGCTTATGAATTGTTCTATATTGAACTTCTGAATCTGGACAAAAGTTCTTTTCGGTTTGATAATTCAAACAGATGCCTTACTACAACCGCATAATTTTGACGGCTCATACAGTCGAGGGGCCAAACACGACCTGTGCTAATTGTAACAGACTCACACTTACCTTTATAAACTTTATATGTACAGCGAAATCCCTTAAACTCTTTATCTTTATCTGACACGAACTGTATGCTTATGTTCCCATGTCTCTCAAAAGTTAACGTTTCATTATGGACACCGCAATATCTTCCAATCACTGGGGAATCAGACGACACACCCGCAAGAACCTCCATGTAATCAAAAATACATCCCTCTTTGTATTCCAAGGCGAAATCATGGCATTCCAGAGTAATGAGTACTGAAGGGTGCAGTTGCACTTTCCACAGGCAATCAATGTAGTTTGGGTATTCGTTCGGATAATTGGGCGTGGTTAGGACTCCATTCGTCGCGTTTACGTGCACGTTACATAAACCTGAACATTGGAATAAATGAAATGGTTAATTCAATTTTCTTACGGCTACCTTGTTTCCAAGCAGATGTGTTGTGCTTGGTGCATGTTACAATCAATAAAGACATAAGAAACGTAAGCACACTGCAGGGTAACGTAATTTTGCATGCGCTCTTAGCCATTGGAATCTGTCCCTTAGAGTGCACCAAGCTTTCCAAGGAGGACTGCAAGCAGTTTTCTAGGCTTCAGTTTTAGCAACTTGATAGCAACAGTAAACTTTAACTAGCCTCTAAATTAGCCAGGGATTAGAGTCACCTTCAACGCCAGTCAAATAAAAATGCAACTTTTTATATTTGCGTGGTAAGTCCACAGTCATTAATAGACCGTTTTCACGTGACCTCATGGCGGACATTTTGGTGTACCTAAACAAAGAAACGGCGGCCATTTTGGAGTACCTAAACAATCTTCGGGAAATTGAACCCCATTTTCATGCAAATATTTCCTTTTGTTTCCGTAAATCAATATGGCCGCTGGCCACGTGAGTGAAAACGATCTATAGCATCACAAATCCCTTTGTGTTTGTCAGCTGCGGGTCCAGGGAAAGTTTCTTTCACCGTAGAATGATAAATTTGTGTAAGATGAAATCAAGAGCATAATTTCTGCCTGTTTCCTAAACGTATTTCTGTTGTTATATCAATTAGGTAGGTAAAAAGGGTAGGTAGGTAGGTAGAACTACACGCTTAGACTCGCTTGCCCGTCAACTATGATAATTATACCTAAACCTGATTTCCACAAGGGGCGTGTGGTTACAATAAAATGATCAAATCCACTAAAAGTATTTAAAATTATTTACAATTTATTAAAATTACTTATACTTGTAATTACCATCAAATAATTCCATTAACTAAATGTGTGCATTTCTAACATAAGAGACGAGCATAAATCAGCTAATGTTAGGAGCCTCCGAATAATAAATAAACTCAAGGAACGATATAGTTTTAACTATACAGTTCTTCAAGTAAATTCTCATCTTGGATAACTCAAGTATGAAGCCTCACCAGTATGCCGCAATGTGAAGCCTGAATGCATCACACTGTCAGTGACGTTATCGGAAACAAATTGCAACAGCATGTGGGTCCCGGAAGAAGTGATAGCTGGTAATGAACTATGGCTCCCACAATACCTCGCAAGAAGTGGTGACGTCATACTTTTCCCATCCCTGATCTGAAGGTAATCTCCATCGCAATGTGTCTGTTACCAGAAAATCGAACGTTAAACTACTTACAAAGAAACGCACGGAGCCCCGTAAGTGCCATCCAAACCCTACACTCTCCTTTTTTTTTCCGCGACTTTTTTCCGCCCCTTTTTTTTCGCGACTTTTTTTTTGCGACTCGTTGTGTAGAATAAAACTCGTGAATAAAAATCATACGCGCTCACCAACCATGCAGTAATCTATATTAAACCGCTCTTAATTCGCATTTAAGTTCATTTTACCTCTTTCAATGCATCTTGTGTGGCTGACGACGTGGACGATGACGTTGACGATGCCATTTTTCGCACGTGCTGCACGACTCTGGTTCTGAGCCCACGGTCAAAGTCGCGAAAAAAAAAGTGGGGGAGTGTAAAACAAAGTCGCGAAAAAAAAAAAGGATTCGTAGAAACAGGTAGAAGCTGATTGAAACTAAAATAAGAAATCATTCCCGTATAAAAGGAAACATGATTTTATCGACCAGCTCCTATGCAAAACAAGAAAACATGGGTTTCGAGACAGAGGATTCGTTCTCCCACAGAATGTTATCTTCTAAGCAGAAAAGAATTCTGGAAAAGGGTGGAGGAAGCTCTGTTATGAAAGTAACTGGTATTCTCACTGAATAACAATTAGCGCATCAGGATATAACCACTGAAAACACTCTGCGGTCCCCAGGGATGCATCACTGCATTGCGGGCTCCCCCTATAAACGAGTTAGACCGCGGGGGTTCGTTCCAACTGACCTACGATCCTCACTGTGTCAGCGCCAACCGCCGAGACTTGTCAAGGTTCGCCCCCCTCCTCCCCTGGTGTTGGTTGACAATTCCTACTATCCCTACAGTTATCCTCGCTGTCTACATCTTATCACGGCAATCCGCGGATCTCCTTCCCATAACTTAGTTTCATGATGTGGTAATTATTAGACAGTGAGGATGAAAGTACTATATTACCTGTACAAAGAAGATCGTAATTTGTACTCTGTTTCCAGTCGAGACGGACTTGATCCAGCTGATGTTGGCGTTTGTTGGATACGTAAGGGGAAAGTTTGGACTGGATAAGGTATCCGTCCATTTCGTCAAGTTAATTTGCCCTGTTGCCAGTCAACAACAAAAAGAAGTCAAACATAACAGAACTGAAAACTTCCGCCTTGTCATCGTTCAATTCATTAGAAGCCATAGACGAAAAAAGGCATCAGTACACTTTTTGAAAAGGCTAGGGAGGATGAAGGAGAAAAACGGCTAGCAATGCTTTCATCCCTCAAAGTGACATGTCCCTTTTCATCAAATTACTGAAATGAAGTAAAATCTACATCTTCACGAAAAAAAATGCCATGAAAGTGTAATATGGATACCTTTTGCTACATCGGCTCATTTGATATCTTTCTCTTAAATTTAAATGGACATTGTGCGGACGCAGAAGTCTTTTGGTGTATAAGGGCATACCTCCGTGTATAGGTAATAAGGGGATATCCACTAGACTAACGAGGTAAGCGGTTGGATTTTGCCAGTAAAAATATCTACACAGAGGTTATTCAGGTACCCAATAAAAACTCTGAAAATACACCGTTTCCAAATGAAATAATATTGGTTAGTGTTGAGCACAGAGGGGTGGAAACGAATTTAGTCTGAGCTGACTACTCTCTCCAGCATCCGCATTACTGCATCACGGGCGTATACCACTGACATTAAGTCAAAGGGTCTCAAAACTACCGATCTTTCGAAAGCAAGGATGTGTCTAAGACCCAACGACGGCCATGTTTTTATAACCGAAAACAAATAAAAATGTTTGCATAAGATTTTGGACAACACTGAACATGCAGGGACCGCGGAGCAAGATGAAAAGTGGGAGGGCTAACAAATGAAAATAATTTTGTCATATTGAAAAACGAAAAATTATTTTTCTTTTTAACGCCAAAAGTGAGAGCCGGGGGCACAAAAAAGTGGTGGGGCCGCGGCCCTACCCGCCCCTCCCCCTCCGCGGTCCCTGACGTGGCCGTCGTGACGTCTGGTGAAAACCACGAATAGATCATTTTCACTCACGTGACCAGCGGCCATATTGATTTACTGAAACCAAACGAAATATTTGCAATAGTATGAAGTTGAATTCGCCGAAGATTTGAATTCCCCGATGTTTAGGTACCCCAATATGGCCGCCGTTTCTTTGTTTAGGTACACTAATATGGTCACCGTGACGTCATGTGAAAACGATCTACACCTTTGAAACTCATGTGCTGCGAAGGTTTTATGGGGTCTTAAATCATCAAGGTCATCAAGCTGTGTATCTCAGTTTGCCCACTGAGCTTGCAGAGTTGTTGCTGATTCAAAATTAGATTTGTCTTCAATGTTTATACAGAAGAACGAGCGGAAAATTAACGGTTCTGTTGATTATAGTTTTATCGCGGTGTGAAGTTAAAAGAAGAGCACTCCTGAATTCTCACCGTTAGCCGACTTGCCTATCAGGAAAGTTAAAAAATAATACACATGAATAACACCCTGAAACAAAAGACAAGAAAAACTTTAACCACTGATTGATGACATGTATATATGAGACACGCTTTGTATTTTTCAAGCTAAAATGGATTTAATTTCGACTGCAAAACAACAGAATAACATAATTGACACCTCTGGAGCTATTTAGATCAAACGGACCGGACAGATCATCGTATTAACCATGAAAAATCTATTTTACTGTTCATGAGTTAAATACGGAAATATAAACGGTGCCTTTTCCTTTTAGTCACGATACTGAGATTGTTGCTATGTAGGGAAACTTCTGTCCTTTGGATGCCAAGCATTATGGCATTAAAACATGTGTAAAAGATGTTGCCCTTCAGTTCAAAAGAGTCAGTGCATCAACAGCACCGCACTCAGCCGGACGATCTACTTCACATCGAGTTATCAAATAAAGAGGAAGAATGGATTCTATTTAGTATGATCGACAGTTTGTTAGTTTTCTACCTTAACTTGATCCACGGGTGTCTGTTTCATTTTAAGAGGTTTCAGCTACGTTTGCTCTAAGCAAACTATTCTAAAAAATGGCAAATGGCGTGAAAATCTATTCAAATTATGCATGGTTGCAAAAATAATCTACTTTAAAATGCTACTGACTCATCAATATTTTATTTTCTAGTGACGAATCCTGTGTTTGTTGTGTGATAACAATTTCGTTGATATCAAGGTTCTGACTAATGATTTTACACAACTATATATTAGACTGGTTATTGGTCAAGAAATATGGATAACCAAAAGAAAAATGTTGAAAACAATGCCATATGTTGATAAAATGCTTTTTGGTCGAGATTTTTGCGGGTTCAATTCAGATGATTCCAGTTGGAATGAATGAAAATTATTTTTTGTGGCTACTGTCATTACGGGCAACAGTGTCCACCATGCTAGCTAGAACTTGGGTAAGTTTGGAAAGAATCGGGAAGTATTCGGAAATCCGATCAATCAACGACTTGATCTTGACAACTTGTACGTATGGCCGTACAAGGGCGAGTCAAAACCTTAAGATCAGGCTCCCACCCTCTTCAGTTGACGCTTACAAACACTCTTTCTATGTAAGATCAATCCCTGTATGGAACGCGTTATCAGCTGATGTTGTTAGATCGGCATCTTACCCAGAATTTATCCGAAGAGTGTCCGCTACTTTAACATATTAATTTAATCACTTTGTTTATTTTTATGCCATGTAATTGTAATTTCATACCAAGTAATTTTAATTGTAATTCTTACCATGTAGGTGTAACTGTAATGCCATACCGTGTAAATTGAGCGACTGCTGGCCGCTCCATTGCCGGATTAGCATTAGCATGCGCTAGTGGCAATAACCTTGATTAAGGATTAAAGATTTTTTAAAAAAAACCTCTCATTCGTTAGTTCTAGTTATTGGGTCTGGGCGATTACCGTGGGGGCAGTTCGACCAGTAATCGGGTGGAATATCGCTCAAGCTCAAACCTTGTGCTCTTACAGAAAAAAAAACACACACACATTGGCGAGGCCCTCTGATGGTAATTTCTTTTTATACAATAATTTTGTGCTCATTTAAACGTAACTTTTTCATATTTACGGTATTTGTAACAACCATTTCCTTTCTTTGAGTTCTGAGTTTACTTCATGGTAGTTATTTCCGAACAAAGATTAATAATGAAAGTGAAGAATGATCATCGCAGTTAATTTTCCAATTTAAGCAATTGGAAGGAGATATGAACTCACTAAATTGACCTCGCTCCCAATGTGTGGCTTCATAGCTCAATTGGTAGAGCATCGCACCGGTATCGCGGAGGTCACGGGTTCGAATCCCGTTGAAGCCCTGATTTTTTCAGGCTTCTCCTTCCAATTGCTTAAATTGGAAAATTAACTGCGATGATCATTCTTCACTTTCATCCACAACCGCAGTTCATATATGAATTATTTCATATGTACTTCACATCAAAGATTAATAATGTAGATCCTAAGACTGGAAGAAAAGATATCTTAAAAATGGCCAACATCTCAATGTGCTCCGTCGGATGAACAACGAAATGGCCAGAAATGCTTGCTGCTAATTAGCATAAACTTTGATGATCCGATCAGGTTTCATTTTAATGACCCAGGCTCTTGAGATAATCTCTGTATTTCGGCCTATGGGCGTAATTTGTACAGATGCCAACCCATCAGTTAAATTACTTAGTAATCGGATCGCGTTATTCTGATTCGATGGATTACGATATTTTAAGATGTGTTACCCATATGACGTACAAGTGTTTCAGTTAAAAAAACAACACACCCACAAACCTTAAAACTCTCTGTACGAGTTGGAATCCCGCCGTTACATTGTTCTGAAAACAATGCCGATACAGTTATCATCCCGTCACGCCAATTATCTCTGGCATCATCAATAAACCAATCATCTCTCGTGTTTGACCTAATAACTTATGAATCCGCGTCACTGTCATTTCCGATTGCTCTTTTGCAGCTAAGGTCAAGCTTTGATAATTTGTGAGGTTCTTCTTCTTATAGGCAGCAAACGCAACAATCTCGGAAAATGTCTGGTTCCATGGAAATCTCTAGCGGTGAGTTTTAGCCCCGCAGCTTCACTAGTGATTTTGAACTGGACTTGTGTCACAAAATAGAAGAGGACGTGCGTGAAATTTCATTTTGATCACGAAAATCTAGCTGTCTACAGCCTGAACAATTACGTTATCTATAGTTCGTGGTGGTCAACATGATATAACATGGTCAACATTTGCCTCAGCTCAAACGAACTTTCTTCAGTGTAACGATGAATATATATCCAAAGATCAAGAATCATCAATCGTTCCATGCATACTGATGCATAATTATTTTAAAGCCAGGGGCCAGAAAAAAGATGCTTTATTGTCTTACTTTAATCGCCCTTTTTCTGATGAAAATATTCCAAAGATGACGATTTCTTGATTACTTTTCAAACAGAGACCGGGCGCCGAAGAAGATATCGCGAACGGCTTGCAGAGCAAGAGACCACCGAGGAAATGGTAATTGAGTACTTTATTCAAATATGCATAGTTGTCATTCCCTGGTGATTGCCTTAATCTTACTTTTGAAAGAATAAGTGCAAAACTCTTTAAGTGTAGTTTAAAGCCCTGATGGATCTCTTTAACCTTGCTTGAAATCTTGGGTCAATGACACGTGTTGAATTTGAAGGAATGAAAATTTTTGGCTAGCCCGGTCACGGCGTTACAATAATTGTGTGATGTGTCGCTGTCCTCTTGGCACATACACGCGGCATTTCAAGATATTTTGATACACCATTATTTGAGCTTTTGCTTTTGATATTTTCGTGATGCAAAATTTCCCTAGCTAAACTGTTATACCGAAAAATCGATCCAAGCAAGCGACATTTGTTCCACTTAACATCTGATCCCTTATCACAAGAACACCATGGGTCAAACCAATAGTTACTGCATACTTTATATGTTGAGTAGGCCATCACCAAATGATAACATAGCTGTGCGTACAATATATCAATAATCTCAGGCAGCAGTGTTGTTTCCTATCACAGAAATTCTACCAGGTAGTTTCTGGTTGGAAAAGTCTGTTCCAAAGGCCCAAGTTTGAGTTCAAGGCTTAGTGGCTCACTTATGGTCTTATTATTACCTATAATTTTATGTAGAAAGGAATGACTTGATGAAGTAAGATTGTCCGGGCGGGTGTAGCCCCAAGAGGGACTGTTGTTGATAACACTGACTGACATCTTGAGCAGAAGGCATCTTCAGAGTCAAGTGATCTGTCTATTGTCGGTGGATCGTATAAGTACTGATTGGTCAGTTGAAACATAACTGTTGTACGCTCTAAATTCTACTGCTCTTCAGGAATTTGAACATACACTTGTACAACTGACTCAACACAAATAGGC
>BLFK01000942.1:185414-209438 GCA_014634185.1 Astreopora myriophthalma | reverse complement strand
CCCCCCCCCCCCCCCCCGGCATTCAAAATGAGGGTGTAAGAAGATCCTGCAAATAGCAAGTCACCTGCTTCCAGGTGTTCTGTCAAGGGTTATGAATAACTTTCGATGCCATAATGATGGTATATTTACGTAGGCCAAAAATCATTTCTTGTTTCTGTTTCACACAAAAACACTGAAATTTCACAAAGAAAGATGCGAAATATGTTTTGTTGCAGAAAATATACCGCCAACCTCTCAAGGAAGAAAGGTTTCTAATCCGGGATTCTTTGAGAAACAGAGGTCTAGTTTAAACAAACTACTTGAGAAAACTATCGTGGCATAAGGCGGTGTCCCTAAAAAACTGGCAAAAATTCAACTTGAGACAAAATCCTTAAATCTGTTAAAATCTAAATGTGAGTAAAACGATATTGCGTGAGATCGGTCATTCGCAAAGATTTCTATTTGCGGGTGGCAAATATTGCAAGCGAACAAATTGCTGTTATGGGTTATACAGGTACCCGACATACCCTGCAATCATGATCAGTCATATTGAAGGAAAATATTTGGAGAGCGCGCCCCAAGGCAACTGTTTATCAGCTATATAGACTCAACATCTCGTCAAGATGCTAAATCAAATAACTTAACAAATCGAGGCAATTTCCAGGAGCTGCATGAAAAGAATAACTCGTCGTGTGGTTGGTAGGCTTCTGCTTCGCCGGCGGCTTTTTGTTTCAACTTTGTTGTTAATTTCTGCCTCGATACTTCGACTAGTCAAATTAAACGGATTCCAGTTTTACATATTTCCCACTTTCGGAGGATCTCCCTTTCTAACAGGCAATATTGATTCAGGAAAAGTGCTGGAAAGACCCAATGGTAACAGACGTTATCATCTTGAACAGCATGTCATCAAATCAACGACACAAAAGAGTTTTGAGATCACTTCCACCGGCAACATGGCTGAAACTAATAATTACTGGCGAAATTATCCGAAAAACCAAGGCGTAAATGTTCATGTGTGGAGAAGGTTATGCTGTTCCAAAGTGAATGGTTTAAGACAGTACCCTCTTTTTCCGGCACTGCCAAAGGAGCGCTTATTACGTCCCACCATAAACTCCAATCCCTTGGGAACTTGGTACGGACAACGAATCATGGGATACATTCATCCGCCGCGCACGGGGGACTATGTATTTCACTTGGATGCGCATGTTTTTGCAGAGTTCTGGCTCAGCAGAGAAGAAAACATCAATAATGTTGAGCTAATGGCAAAGGTTGCAAAAGAAAGTGGAAAAAATATATTTTCAACTCTAATCGGTCAAACGTCTAGAAAGTTGTATCTTCAGGAAGGTCGGAAATATTTCTTTGATGTGCTTCACGTGATGAATGGTGGAGTGATGCGTCGCGATCACGTAAACCTCACGTGGAAAGTTCCCGAAAGTGATAAGTTCGCGGAAGTGAAAAAAGTCTTCCTCTCGCCTCTAATGAATGACGGCAAGTCTTCCTATTTAATACACGAAACGACGACAGAGCAGAACAAATTACTTCGGCAACCACGAAGTGCTATGGCTACAGAAATCAATGACGCTGACGCTGGAGAGGATGATGAAGATTACGAAGCAACTGAGATTCCCAGCAGAAGCAACAAAGTTTCAGACAAGTTTTCAGTCTATTTTGGAGAGGATTTCGACGTGGAAAGCGAGTACAACAGTAGTAATTTTGCGCAACTTTCGGACGCGCCAGACGAACTTCTATCTGCTCTACCAAGTTGTCCTCCTCAACCAACGACCGCTCCCATGAAAGAACCACTGAAGCGATTTGAGGGAGTATGGAAAACACATTTCAGTTCTGTTTTCCCGAATGACGGAACGAAAGAGTTTATATGCATCGGTGACAAACGGAGAGAAGATTGCGAAGGAAATGGAGTTCTAACGGAACAAGAAGTTCTTACCGTTCTGCAGATGCTTACGAAGAAAATTGATGAGAAATACCCAGGGTACGAGCATAGGGTTTCTTTCTGCCCCCGCTCTCGTCAAGCTTCATTTACAAAGCATCCCACAGGTAGCGGCCGAGAAAATGAATTCGCATGTCATACACTCGTGCCCTCCTTTGCTCTCTTTTCTTTTTTATTGTTGGCTGCTTTGTTGAAACAACCTAAAGCTGGTGGCATACTTAAAGATATGGTGAGTTGCTGCCTATTCAGAAACTTGAGTGAGTAGGTATAGAGTAAAAACATCGAGTTTTCCATACAGTGATTATCCAGTCATCCCAGGAAGCGTTCCGCAGCTACCAAACTGATTTCTAAAACGTATATAAATGTTCTATATTGAGATTTACTGCTCAGACTCTAATACAGTCTGAGCAGTAAAGCTAACTAATTATTATATGTCAGCCTCCGCGAGCGGGCAAGATGAAGCGAATTCTGTGCTGTGATTGGCTGCCCGAGCGGGCAAGATGGGCCGATCTTGCCCGCTCGGGATTGACTGTTTCATGCGCAACAATAAAAAATTGTGTATACAACGGACCATAAAAATGCAAAAAAAGAAAGAACTTGGCCAATATCCAGCCATCTTGACCTCACGCTCAGTCAATAACGCATATATATAGAAGTTAATATGGATGCTCTAATTTCAGAATATATGCCTTAAAGGCTATCATGAACATCGAGAAGAAACATGACGCCACCCAAGGATATCGATATCTCTTCGAGCTCGTGTTCCGAGTGCGAGTTCGAAACAAAATAATAAGGCTGTCAGATTTCATTTACACCTCGAGTAACGGCTCCAGCCTCTGTAAACCAACCGCGATGACATGGCAGAGAAACGCAACAATAAATGTTGTTCTGACTGTGAAAAACCAAGGAGACTGGACGCAACACTTTATAAACGAAATGTCCCAGATTTGTGCAGAGACAAATGATGGATACGTCAACATTATCATAGTGGATTACGGTAACCATGATCTGGATATTGAAAAATCTTTGAAAGGGTAAATACAAATATCTGTCTCCTCGCTTTCCATTGGACTAAGAGAGGATGAGGTAAGAGAACGTATCCCTATGCCCCCTGATAATTGTTTTCAATCTATTTTTAAATTTCGCGCCACGCGTGAAGGCTATTTTTAACCTCATCCCCATAACCTCATGGATCATATTTCACAAGATGGGCCAATCGGAATTCGTTCTTTATACGTTCTCTTACCTCATCCTCTTTCGATTGGACTAATAGAGGTTGTCGTGAGGCTGAGTCAAAATGTGCTAAGACCAAAGAAAGGCTCGGGAGCCTGTTCCGGCTGCCGACCCACAAACACAGATACCACTCAGCTGTTTACAACCTCTAATTTCATTGGATCCGTTTAGGACGCAGCTCTATTGTTTTTAGGATTAGGGTTCATTGTTTCTGTTGTTTCTTTGAATGCTTCTATTGTTTTCTGAGCCAATCGCGTTGGCTGTTGTAATAGCTGCGTACTGACCTCACAAACAGGGTGGGAAACCAACTAAGACATGTGTCCCGTTCCCATTCATTGAGATTCATATGTACAGGCTCAGTTCTTGTTTCCACAGTAACTTCTTTTGGAAAGCGAAGCTTGCACAAGTTTTCAGATGTGATACGTTGATTTCTTGACAGAAGTTCCCTGAAAAGGTACAGGGTTCTGAAGCGTACTGGTGCATTTCACAAGACCGAAGCTATCCAATCAGCGGTCAGAACCATAAAAGATCCACACAGTATTATTCTGTTGTACGATCTGCATCTTGTAACGCCGAAAAATCTGTTCCGCACTGTCAGAAAGGTAAATTCGGGCTACTGCTTTTATAACCAAGTTAGCAATTATTTAAAAAAATTGGTGTGCAAGAAACTTATTATCTTGCATAATGAAATCACATCAGATATAGCCAACAGCCCATAGCAGATCAACGAATCCGGCACACATTACGTATTACGTTTATAATCTCTCATACATGTATCTGAAGATGTCACCAATTTTTTGGCGGTAGGAGACAATACTAAACAGCCTACGGTGTTAGAGATCAATATTAACACTACTCCGTTTGTCTCGTTCCTTGCGCATGAGCAGCACACTGTGGAAGGAAGAATGACGTTCACTCCAGTCATCTTCAGATTAACCTTTTGTGGTAGACCGTCGACCAAAACTACACAACCAAGAGGCTTCTGGGAAACCTTTGGCTTTGGAATATTTGGTAAACCGCTGCTCTTCAGTCACTATTCAGTATTGATTACCAAGCTTCATTTACCAAATGTAATCTTTTCATTATCGAAAAGTTTCAAGTATCCCTTGAATTCAGTTAAAAAAAACTGTTATTGGAGCTCTGCCCTCATTCCGGCGGTCGGATTTCGTAAGTTAAAATAAATCGCTTTACTCTTGAAAACGTTTCTAACATGCAATACAGATATTTGATGCACGCTCGAGCTTGTCGAGGAACCAGTTAATCAGAAACTTAAAACATATAGCTGATTACTTTCTTAACTCACTTGCAGCTATTTTCAAGTCAGACTGGGACCGATTTGGAGGAATGAACGTTGAGGCCTTTCAGCACAAGTGGGGCGGGGAGGACTGGGAGATGATTGACAGGGTTCTGGCAGTTGGTTTAGAAGTTGAAAGATTGCGTATGCCCGGGTTTTATCACTTTTACCATTCAAAAGATGGCATGTGGGACAACAGTTTCTAGCAAATATAAGTGAAACAAGGGCATTTTGGCATATTATGGCTCAGAGACCATCTACGTAAATTGCCACATAAATTCGAAGTAGTTTCCGATGAGGAACTGGTTTAGGGTGCGTTCGATTGGCCTTATTGCGGAATAATAAATAATACGAAGATTTTAGTACACCTAAAAATAAGTCTTAGGAGAATTCTGATGTCTTAGGAATTCAAAAGATATTTTCAGCAGAGTGTACCAACAAAATGTTGTAGAGAAACCTCTCCAAATTTACCCCCAAAGAAAAATCTAGAGGTTATTGCTTCTATACCAGAATAGGGTTGGTTCATCGAAAACGCCCGCTTAATACTTCATAACGGAATAATGTACATCCACGTGAAAAGTATTTCATTTTTTTCGCCAGTTAAGATAGGGTTTTTCCCTCTTTTGTTTCAAATTGGTTATAATCATATTGTCACTGGAGGCACCGAGAGCGAATCATATGTACTGGAGAGAGAACAGAAACCCCGCTGAGTGTTCGAAACAAAATGAAAGATAATTCGTCACAAAAAATATGCTAATTGACGCTTTTAATAAGAGTTGCAATGCAATTATGAGTTTTACCAAAATAAATAACATTGGATTTTGTTTCAATGCTCCAGTTAATCAAGTGATATCGCATTGAAACTTCCTCATTTCTCGTATATAGACAAGACATTCGCCCGGTTTAAACTCGACGAGTTTGGTCAATAGAACACATTTTGGTGAGTAAAATGATAAAATTCTGCCCATGTACATGTTGATAAACTAGTGCCAGTTGTAATAAGGACAGAGTAAATGTTGCCTACAGACTAATTTCGCTTATGTTATCTTCGTAATTTGGATGTTTTGTCTTGTTACGCATCATTTTCATATTTTCTTCAGTTCATGGTTAGCTAGTAGACGGGTCATTCCACTCACGAATAGTATTCTCTCCTATTATCATACATGAATGAATTCCTCCTCAGATATATTTAATCCATCTGTAAATATTTAATATAAAAATATTATGAACTGAAGAAATGATCCTCACACTTTCTGAACAATTTAAGCAATTGTCTCTTATATGCACTTGAAAAATTCAAGTGACTCCAACGGGATTAGGAACATATTATTCCTGCCCGTGAAAAACTTTCTCATTCACAAACGTGCCAGGCACCGAGGAAATGCAAAATTTCGCCATAATTGGAAAACCATCATAGTTCTACCCTTGTAATGCTCATTCCTCATTTTTATTCCGCAAAATATTTTTACACTACTTTCGATCCTTATTAAGCATTAAAAACTTTTCTGAGCACTTGACGATATGCTAATACACAAACGAGAAGGTAAACGACACTTCGCAGAGATAACGTCATCATGTGAAACTTTTTTCTCGCTTGTATGAGTGGCCCTTACAAAAAGGTTTACCTTTATAAGATTGCTACCATTTCATAAAAATTCGGATAATAAAAGATCTCTATTTCTGATGTGCTGCCTTTAGGTTGGTGGCACTGCTGATTAGTTCGAGAATTTGCCAAGAACTGACCATTTAAGTACTTTAAATTCAGTTGTTGCCACTACCACGCATGCATCACACTTTCTTGAAGAAAAGAAACATCAAGGCAAGATTTGGATTGAAAAAAAAAACATCAGCATCTAAAATAGGTTTCATCGCAAAGATATTTCATTCCACATTGGTGATTTTCGCGTCTCATACTGATCAGTTTCTTGTCACGGTAAGGCCCGATTCAAGAAATTGAAACTGATCTATGCCATTAGATGTTGGAATGGTGGGCAGTGTTCTTCTTGCAATGTGATAGCCACTCGAAACTGATAATGTTACTTGATTGCATCTGGCTGGTAAAACAATCTCCGGCATTCTCTCTTAACAACTTTCACCAAGAGACTATGAGGTACCTCATAGTCTCTTGCTTTCACTCAGGCGACAACTAAGGAACCATATTTGAGGACAGTTCCCTTCGATCTTTCTAATTGTTTGAGGATGGTTAAGTCTGCTGATACGATGTGTAATATTTCACAAACTAAAAAACATTGACCAATCTCTGAAAATCTGTTCGGTGACTAAAATACTGCAACGTTATGATTGATCTGTATTCCGTATAAAACATCTTCATTTTTTCCTCAACCGTTTATTTGGTATTTAAATGACGTCCTCTTGGTATCCGTCAGACGTGATGTCAAGACAAATTTGTCGGTTACTTGAACTTAAATGAGTGGAAGTAGTTATTTTGCCTTTGCTTGAAAAGTGCCGTAAAGAAGACTATTTATCTATACCATTGTCTTGATTGAAGAAGTAAAGATTGCGCAAAGCTGTATTTAAAACTACAGCAATGCGTGTTGAATCTCTCTCATGACATTTACACGTTGTCTTCTGAGATTGTTGTTCTGTATTAGGAAATAGAGAGTTGAGGAGCACTCTCATTGGGTGCTGCTCAGTTGTTAAGAACGCATAGCAACTGAACCAAATCCCGCTTGCGCAATAGTACTTCTCATCCGAGGCCATTATTGTTTCGTTGCATTGGTGCTAAACGTACACTTCTACTAATTAATCAATAGGCACACGTTTCTCGGAACAAGTTAAAATGAATTATAATTCCTTATATGGGGTAAACATTACGCCAATTAGTAGTCAGAGAGCATATGAAAGTTAAAATTTATGTTATTAGCCCCCGGCCTACCATTTAGGCCAATGATCGTTTAAAAAAAGTACTACTCGAAGACACAAATCTTAAGTTTATACCTCGTTCACTTTGCAGAAAGAGCGACTCCATGTTTGTCTGTTCAGTTGTTAAGGTTCTCCCTCCATGAGTACATGTCCTGTAAATAAGTAAAACTATTTCATAAAAAGCTTTTAGTGCACTCAAACTGCTTCGCTTTATAATTTCTTGAGTTAACTCGGATTGTTTATCTGACAAGTCACCGACGCGAGACCAAGCGAACCGCTGGATAAAAGGTTTTTGTTAAAACACTTAATTGTTATTCATCTTAATTGTCATCCTTGCGACTTCATAGTTTATGCATAGTGGTTCTAGGGAACCCATCTAGAACCTGTCCATTCTAGTCGGCGTGGTTTGAACGGCGTCATTGGTAAACTCGAAGTATCTAACACTTTGGAAGGGAAACAAACGGTATCGCCAAGACTTTGGTGGTTGGCTCCAAAAGATATAGCGGATTTATAGGGCCAAACGTAAGTAATAAATTTTCTGTTAAATCGCATTATTTAACAAATAAGTAGTTTGTTTTTCTTCGTTAATGTTAAGTAGCTTGCAGAATGCTACACAGCATGATTCGATGTATGCTTGAGAGATAAAAACGCCATTCTTGGATCAATGTAAACAGTCTGTATCCTACAGAGACAGTAATGTTCAAACATTACTCAGTCGCAATAATAATAAGTGCAAACGGGTCATCTATGGCAGTCAGGTAAGGTTAACACAACTTCAATAACATGACTTTCAAATGCTGACCAATGGGAACATATTTCATCCTATTGCAAGTCTATAAAATTATAAAAGGATTACTCGAATGGCCAGGTCAGAAGTTTAAGGTTGTTAGAAGCAATACGAGTGGCAACTCGTGTTATTAACGAGTGAATTACCTATTAATACTTAAGTAAATTACTCTCACTACACTCTTGGCAGCAAAACGAAAGAGCTGGTATGGATTAAGGCAATATGAAATGTAAACTTTATATTTGCGAGTTAATACACAAATTGCGGAAAACGGTGTTGCGAAATGAAGCGTTCACAAACAACTTCCTTGATGAGTGTAAGGCACTTTACGGGCGCATATTTATGAGGACGATATTGCCGCCTTCTCAAGGGCTTTTGAATTCTGGTAGCCATGTTAGTTTTGATTCCGAGCACTGAGCATTAAAAGTAAAGCCGGAAATACGGATTAAATTCACTTTAGAGATATCTCTACAGTCGTGAAAACTGCATGGGAAAAAAGTAAGGATGGTTCATATTTCGTAGTACCCCACAAACTTATTCTGACAATTCGTCCGCCATGGCCAAAACTCTCATGCGCTCTCGGCAACGCTCGAGAGCTCTCGCCGAATTTGAACCTGTCA
Source organism: Astreopora myriophthalma (assembly GCA_014634185.1). Classification (NCBI taxonomy): domain Eukaryota; kingdom Metazoa; phylum Cnidaria; class Anthozoa; order Scleractinia; family Acroporidae; genus Astreopora; species Astreopora myriophthalma. The sequence continues at coordinate 200,694 of BLFK01000942.1, read as the reverse complement.
AATTTTTCATAACAGTCGGTGAGAATTTGATCAAGACAGTTTCAAAGGGTTTCAACTCTCCTTAACTATCATGGACTCTCGCTCTCGTTTGGCCCGGACTTTAGAGACGTCTAGCAGCAATTTAGAAAATCATCCTCAGTTAGGGGGTGGATAATTAAACAAAGGTTTTATTCTCGGTTGGTCGCGAACACCACCCACAAAACAGCCACAGTAATTTTAACCTTGGACACATCTTACTAGATCAGAACTAACTGACTTTAAAACTATAACAGTACCAGCTTGGCAGTAGAAGAACCGGCCGCTCATCGACTCTTCTCTTGCTTGCCAAATAAAAGTTACCATAAATAAAAAAGTTGTCTTGTTGACATGTGTTTAACATTTCATGCTGTCTACAGATATGACTCGGCCTCATACATCACACGCTTTGCCTATCTCAGCTGCAGCTGGCCTGGAAAAACCCAAGTCTCACGCTGAACAACAACAGTACTGCCTTCCGGTTACAAAGACGGAAAGAATATTCACTAACCTGGAACCAAGTTAAGTAAGTAGGACATTAAAAGCGGTACATTAGAATCGGGAGAAACGGACGAGAGTTTCGACGAGCAAGTTGAAACGCCAATCGCGAAAACAGACGTTGCAAAAGAATGGAAAGAGATCTGGAAAAGGTTGAAATAAAGACAACAGACTCTACAAACAACAAAATTGATTCTGAATCTCGTGTCACAATTAAAATGTCCTTGGTTCAAGCAGAGACACCGCCGGGAAAGGAGAGCGATTTGATTGAAGCTCGGAATGCCATTAAGAAACTGAGCGGAAGTCTTCAGAATGAAAAAAAGTTATCGGCGGCGAAAGATACGACTACTGAAAATTTACGTCACGAAATTAACCTACTGAATGAAGAGCTTGAGGATAAGAAGAAAGAAAATGGGAAGTACATTGCAGAAATAAGAAAGCTGCGATCGAAAACAACTTCTCTGGAAACGGAAAACAAAATTTTGGAGAGACAAGTAAGGATGATAAATGAGTCAAATAAACGATTTCATAAGGAACTACACGAGCTGCGAAACAAGCTTCGCGTTCAGGAAGCGAAAGTTGGAGAGCTACGTGTGCAAAGATCGGAAGCCTTTCGGAAATATGCCCACCTTCTGCAAACCAGTGTAGACAAAAGTACCAGGCTTCGATATTTCCTTCAGCAATTACAAAACGAGGTACAAGCACACAATGTCACCTCGAAGAAATTTCAGATACAAAAGGAGGCTTTAGAAACCCTGCTACTGGAAGACGGCGAGGAAGACTTGCATTTCAAAAGATATGGATTCATTTCTCCCCGAAAAATTAGCAAATCGTCTTACGTATTGTCGGAGGAAGAAAAAGAAACTTTGCGAAAAGACGTGGAAAGCGTGTTCGTCGAAAGACAGAATAAGCTCTCTGAAAAAAGCCTGCAAGTTAAGAAGATCACCGCAGCGATTGAGCGAATCATCATCGAAGGATTGAGGAGTCGGTTGGAACTCGAAAAACAAGAAAGTGCGCACGTGTCAAAAATGCTGCAGGAAGCCAAACACCAGATTAGAAGTTTGGTTAGGATTGAATCTTCACATATCGAGACTGCTCAGCGTTTTAAAGACGAAGTAGGGACACAGCTTGAAGTATTAGAAGTGGAGTTGAAAGATTTGGGTACCGAACTGCGATTGGCTCATACTTCAAAGAGAGAAGACGAAGAAAAGCTTCGATCCATCACAAAGTTCCCCACAAACGATGCAAAAGTTGAAAGCGTATGTTTGGCGCGACGAGCTTCTCAAGCGGAAAAGTTGGACCTTGAAAATACGATACAAATTATGGAAAGAAAGAGAGAAGATTCCACAAGCTCAATGTCACCAAGCGAACTGGAAATATTGTCAATGAAGCGCAAAATGGTCGATATGCTGGAAGAGAAGCTGAAGCTTTCAGATGAGCTGATCGAGTCTCGTACTAAACTCTCCAATCTCGGGAGCCTCTTGGAAAGCAGAAGCCTTGAAAATCAGAAAATGGAAAAAGAAATGAGAGAAAAAGAAAAACGAATTACTAAGACAGAGGAAGCTCTACGAGAGGCTCAAAAAGATTTTTTGAATATTAAAGAAGAACTCGGAACAGCTAAGAAAGAAGCGGGAAGAATGAGAGAGGTAGAAACACAGACCGATGGTAAAGTGAGGGACAGAGCGCATCGAGTTGAATTGAACTTTATCCCTCGCTTACAACCAGCCCTGGAACGCAAAGTGGAAACATTGAAACAACAGCTCTCTGCTGCCAGAAGGAACAGCTTACCACAGCTGAGTAAATTGATTCCCGTATGTAACAGGGTTGATAAAGGAGTTCAGGTAAGAGATGAAGAAAGTAGAGTCACAAGTTTTCGTGAGGAAAGCTGTCGTTCCCCAAGAAGAAGATATTCAGTGGATATGACTTCGAGTGGCCACGTTAAAAGTGGGCCCAGAATTAGCAGAACACAGTTGACACTGGTTAAAAGAGCAGACAAACAGGTTCAGGTAGAAATCCTTAATGACGCTCACCTTGTCAAAGGCAAGGATAGTATTGAACTTGAAGACTTCAGGAAGAAACTAAAAAATCAAGAGATCAAAGATGTAAACGAACAACAAGATCGGGATATCGAGAAACGTTTAGAAAAACCAAGGCAGGAACAGCAGGAAAACAAGTCAGGAAATTCTTTTCGTGTCAAAGATTATCCGCCTTTCAATCACCCAGAGAGAGTATCGGTATCGAAGCTTTGGGCAACTCTTGAGGAAACCAGAAATGAAGAACAGACACAGAAACAAAACAAGGAGCTTCAATACGAGCCATATAAGCAAGATGTAGAAATTCAGCTACTCACCCAGAACTCAAAACAACCAAGAGAAGTAACGGAAAAGGGTATGGATGATGACAGTGAAAAACATGTTATTAACTGTGCATTTGTTTTGGACAGCGAAGATGGCCGAAGCATTCCGGGTGTCTTGCAGCCAGATGAAATTTGCAAGAGCAAGGCAAATGTTTCCAGACTGCAGTCGGTGGATGACGAAGATTTGTGCAGAGCAGAAGAGGAGATTGGACTTAAGAAAATAAATATTTCAGAAATGAAAGCTTTGGACGACAACATGAGCAAAGAAAAGGAAAATATGCAACAAACGGCTCAGGATTTCGGGAAATTGTTGGTTGAAAGGAGAAAGGGTGGGCTGACCGCAAAGGAAGAGCCCGAGCGATGCACGTCACGATTCAAAAAGAGTGGACTGCAAAGATGCAAGTCTGACATTTCAACAAAAGAAGTCCTGCTTGACGATAAGAAGCAAGACAAAGTCAATACCGGAGAGAAAATTAAAAACAGCAAGACTGAAATCTCAGATTTGCCGGAAACCTTACTAGAAAAAGAATGGAAAAAGAATGGAAACGCTTTCGAGGATGATACACGATACAAATATTCTGTACAACAAGAACAAAAGGAAACCTACGATGGAAGAGAAGGAATAAATCCGTGCAAGACGCAGATTTTATACATGGAAGATTTGATTGAAAAGGAAAGACAGGAGAAACAAGATTCAGTGGAGAGAAGAGAGAGATACGAATCCGAAATCTCTTCCCTAAAAAGTTCTCTTGTTGAGAAACAAGACGAAGAACAGAAGGCGATTAATGGCATTGAAGTCTTTAGGACAAAGATTGCCGACTTACAATCTTCTCTTGACAAAACAATGGAAGAAAACCTCATACATGAAAGCGAAAAACGTCAGCTCAGAGGTGATATTAAAAAACTAACAGAAACTGCAGAGGGATTTAAAGTAAAGGAAGCAGAAATAAAGCTTGAAAAGGAAAGATTGCAGTCTTACAACTCACAACTAAAAATAACAGTGGACAATCTGAAAAATCAGGTCTTGGGTGCGAATGAAAAATTGCGAGACTTTAAAGCTCAAGCTGAAGAAGACCTGAAGACCATTTCACAACTTACGGAAGAGCGGCTAAAAACTGTAGAACTTCAGCAGCAAATAAACGTGTTAGAGACAAACATCGGTGTAAAAAATAAGAACCTGCAGCTGAAAGCGGAGGAAATAATGAAGAGAGATGAGTGCATCCAGAAGATTGCACGAGAAAAACAAAACCTTGTGAAGATGATTCAAGGCGTTTTGTCTGAAAAGCCCGATGAATTAGCCTGTGAGGAGAAAGATGACGAAATACTGAGTAAAATCCAGGCTCAAAGCACGATCGGTCATGTAAATATCGAAGATTTGTATAAAGGACTTAACGAATTTAAGAGACAATTAAATACTTTGCAGGTAGAATTGGAGGAGATTCAACGCGGAAAACGCAGTTTGGAAGACACAGTGCAGCATTTGCGAAAAGTGAAAATAAGCCAAGAAGATAAACTTGCACTTCTTCGACAACAGATCCGAGAGGTTGAAAACGGTATGCATTATACGAAACGAGCACTTGAAGAAAACGCGGAACTGATGGTAGAGAGAGAAAAGAAGCTAAGAGAACTTGTGAAAGAGAAGCTCACGAAAACGACTACACAGATAGAGAGTTTGGAGACACGTTTGAGTAAAGCGCTACAAGAAAAAGACTCCACTTTAGCTGGTAAGTGGTGTCTATAATCTACAACATCTTCAGTTCTGTACGACAAACATAAAAAGTCATTTTACTTTTTTCTACATTTATTTTCACTTAAACGCTAAACTTGTTACATATAAGGTTAAACAGTTAAACATAGCTACATTCACACGTGATCTGGCGTCTCGACTTTTACAGAACAAATTAGCCGATTTTGATTGTCTGACTGGTATTTTACTTGATACGATAGAACGTTTCCCGGCTTTATTACTTAACATCAATCATCCTTCCTTCGGTCAAACTCTCCGTAATGCGGCAAACATTTTGCAATATTACTGAGGTGTGGCTCATGTGCTTTCGATATGGGACGTCTGCCATTATGTTCCTTCAAAATTCAAGTTAACGCTTATAATCCTATTAGAAAAAGCTAATAATACATTACCGACGTAACTTGAAAATGGGTTTACGGTATATAGTGTTACGTCAACGCTAAGAACGTATTTGATTTATTTACTTAAATAGGTGGATTTACCTCATATAAAACCTTGCCATTTTTCCTTGTTACATGAGCTATTCATGTTCTTAGTTGTTTTGTTTTTTCTTTACTGAACGTCAAAGAGACCATTGAACCGGGATATTAGTTGCACTGCAAATTATTCCTGCACGTAAGAGTAACTGTTGTGAACCGTAAGAGGAAATGTTGGCACGCACATCGTTATCGAATACTGTAGTAAACCCTAAATTTTGTTTCAGTATTAGCAAACGTGAAATTCACATGACTAGCATAAACTGACTGTTATGATAACTGTCAGTGTCTTTTGCGTGAAATGTGTTGTTTGTTGAGTTCATAGAACCCCTTTGTTTAATTGAAGCACGTTACTGAGGATTGTCGAGAAAGACCTCGTGTATGAACGACCATTATTTCAAACAACTTAATTTACTCCTTCCCGAGCAAATGAAGCTTTTTCATAAAGTAAACATAGCACGTTTTATGGTGTAATCAGCAGGAGTTGGGGGTTAATTTATTCATTTTAACTGTAATGAAAGTGCCAAAACGCTTGTTATTTAAAGACCCAATTCCCATTAGACTAAACAATAACAATGAAATGTAGTTATTATTAATGATAGTTTACGCGTTGGCTTTGGCGTTAGTTTGTTTACAGCACTGAAAGGTACAGTACAGTTGACTTCTCAGTTTGTCCAGCGTTAATTTGTTTATATCAGTACTTAACGTTTTCCATTAACCATAATATTCTTTGTAGCCAAAGACGAGGCTATCGGTTTGCTGGAAGAGGAGAACCGAAGATCCGAGGCCGAGATGGACCAACTTAAAATAGACATGAAACGGTGGAAGGAAGACTGCAAAGACCTAACGGGCAAACTCAAAGAAGCTGAACTCAAGTACTTTCTAATTACACAGCAGAAGGATAAAGTTGAGAAGGATTTGAAGGCCACAAATGAACAAATGATTATGCTGGAACAAGAGCTCAGCCACGCAAAAGCAACGATTAAGGAAAGAGGGGACAACATCAAAATGCTAAGGGCAGAAAATTTTGATCTGAAAGCACAGATTGAAGTCAAGGATGAGAGCTTGAGCCGAGAGGAGAAGCTGCGCATGGATAACATGAAAAGCTTGGACGCACTGAAGTTCAAAATGGAGAAAATGGAGGCGGATGACAAGAGGCAAAGAGAGAGGCTCTTCAGCTTAAAATCAGCGTGTACAGAGGCCAACGAAGCGTACGTAATCGTCAAAAAACAAAACCATGAGATGAAACGAGAGATGGAAGAGGTGAAGAAGAGGCTCATCCAGAGAGACAGTGAACTAGAGGCCACGGAAAAAGAGAAAGAGGAAATGGAGGTACAGATCTTAAACGCGTCCAGAACGATAGATGACTTGCGCAAGAACTCAAGTTTCCGCGGAGAAGAAAGTGTGTCACCGGATTCCGCGCTTGGTATATCCCTTACGTCTGCTTTTGATTTCAGTTCAGGTCCGAACAGTCCGAATTCTGTAGCCTCTGATAACGCATTTTCTGGAGATAGTCTTAGTGGTCAAGAAACGGGCCTGTTATGCAAAATGCCGACGATGATAGAAAACTTCAGAACAGTTGTCCGGGAGAACGAAATTTTAAACGGTAAGCTCTACGATCTCAACGTGCATAGGGAAAAGATCCAAAGCGAAACGAGGCACCTCGTTGAGTTAAACGAGATCCTGAAAAACGACGTTGCTCTGAAAGACAAGAGCGTTGTTAGCCTAGAAAACAAAGTCAAGACACTGGACAGCGAATTGCGAGATGAGAAAAACAAGATCGTGAATCTAGAACGAAGCTTTGCCCTTGTATCTTCACAAGCCGATATCTTAAAATCGACGCTTGAAAACCGTGAAAAAGACCTCGCAGAGTTACAGGAAAAAATTGAACTGCAAGAAGAGAAGGAAAAATTATTAGAACTGCATTCCAAATCAGTAGCCGAGGAATTCAAGCACGAAGCCAGCGAAAAGAAGAAATTTGAAGATCTCTCGCAAAAGCTGCTCGAAGAAAGCACTTTTCAGAAAAACACCTTGGAAAGCATCGAGAAAAAATTATCAGCCTTGCCTATCAAATGGGATATTGATTATTTTTCCACACGGGGGAGCGTTCCCATAGAAACAGTGGAGGACAAATTGGATGTGTTACTAAAGAATACGAAAGATTTGGAAGCTTTGCTGTCTAATCTGCAGGCGGAGAGCGCACAATTGCAACTGGCAAATGAAAACCTGCAAAAAGATCTCATCCAATATTTGGAATCCGAGAAAACAAGGAAAAAATTGGAGGCTGAGCTCGAGGCAGCAAATGCTCGTGACGAGTCAACAAGTGCATACATATTTAAGCTCGAAGAACAAAAGGCGGCTTGTGAAAATGAAAACAAAAACTTGAAAGAGGCGATAGAGGAGATGACTAAGAAACTGGAGGATGTTGAATTGAAAGCCAAAGCAATGAAAGCCACCATTGGAGCTCTAGAAAAATCAAACAAAAATTACCAGGAAGACGCAGGAAGTCTGAAGCTTGATTTACAAAAGGCTGATGAAGAAAATGAAAAATTGGCGAACGAAATCATGTCCTTCCAAGCTAAGATGGCCGAGATTGAGATTACAAACGACGCGTTCCAGGTCGAAAACGAAAAGCTTCGCACAGATGTTATCGCATTGTCAAAACAAAAGTGTGAAGTTGAACAGGTGATTTCTGAAGCTGAGAGGCAGAATAAGAAGCTAAAAGAAGCCGCTGATAAGGAGAGGGCGACCCTTGAGATTATAGCGGCTCAGAAGAATGAAGCTCTGAATAGTTCTGAGACGCTGCAAAAAGAATTGGAGAGAGCAAAAGATTGTTTAGCATCGATGGAGAAAAAGCAAAGACAAGCAGACATTTCTGTGGAGGAAATGCAAAAGCGAAATTTGGACGCTGCCCTAGAAAGCCGAAGGCTCGCAGACGAGTTGCGCCTCGCAAAGAAAGAATTGTGGGAAATGGAAGAGTGTTACAAGAACTTAGCTCAACAGGAAGAAAACCTGCAACGGAAATTAAACCTTGCTACTCTGGAAATAACTAAGCTAATCACTGCACAGGAGCTTAAAGCAAAGCGCACTGATGCCTCGGAGAAGAGCCTTGTTGAATTAAACGAAAAGAATGAAGAGCTCAAACTACTGATTGAGAAGAATCGCTTGGAGAAAGCCAAGGTGACGAAGGACGACAATCAGAAGAAAGAAATTATACAAGCACAGGAAGCAAAGATTAAGGGACTCAAAGAAGAACGACAGAGTCTAACAAACCACTTGTATGTCGCAACAAGAAAAGTACTAGCGCAACAACAGAATGCAGAAACTTTGATGAATGACATAAACTTGATGAATCGTGAGATGAAAGCACCAATCAAGAACACTCTCAACAAAGATGGACGAAACGCAGAGGACGATATCTCACCAAGGGAGGGAGAAGTTGTTTTCTTGGAAAGCGAAGCGGTGATGCAAAATTTAAGACAAAGTATCCGCAAAAACGAAAGAAATCTCGACTTCCTCCAACTCGAGGCGAAGGTTCCCGAAAACGACATGAAGAGCTGCCACCGAGATATCGAATTCATCAACAAGGAGTTCATGCTCCTTCGGAACCAGCTATCAACTTTCTCCACAACATCTCATACACTACGTGAAGAAAATAAAAAACTAAAAGAAGATCTGACGCAGAAGGAGGCTTTGTTGGAAGAAACAAAAGAACAAAACAACAACGTAAAAGAAGAAAACTTGGAGAATCGAGACTCTATAATTCAGCTACAAAGAAAATGCAGCGAGCTGGAGTCGCTGTTTGGCGAATATGAAAGAAGAGCAGAACAGCAGCACGCTGAATTAGTACGCGCAAACCAAAAGGTATCAACTGTGGATTCCAATCTTTCAAGAACCGAACACAAAAAGACTGCGCTTGAAAAAGAGCTCTTGGTCGCACAAGAGAAAATCTCTACCTTGGAAGCGTGCGTGCGAGCGATGAAAGACGAAGGTCGCATTGACAAAAAGAGAATTGCAACATTAGAGACGGAATTTAACGAAAAACAAGTACTTACGCAGGAAATGAAGAACACAGAATCAATTCTTAGAGACTTTCGGACAAAACTCGATGATGCTCTGAAAGAGAAAGAAGAGGCCAAAGCTGAACTGTATGGAAACCGGGAAGAACTTTGCCAACAACAAGTTGAATTAAAGAACATTCGCAAAGAGGTCGAGAACTTGAAAAAGCAAGTGAATTCAGAAAAGGAGACCAGACAAAAGGCAGAACTTGATTTAAGCCAAAACACTGCAGCATGCAAGAAGTACAAGAATAACCTACAAGAGTTAGAACGGGCAATTGAAAGACTCCGCGAACACAACTCAGAGTTGGAAGAGAAAGTCAGCATTTTGGAAACGACAGGAAATGCTTTGAGGGACGAAACGGAGCTACAAGCAATAGAGATGAAGCGACTTGAAGAAGAACTCGGCGACTCGAGAGATCGGTACACTAGCCTTAGCAAAACCCACGAGAGCGATGAAAAAGAACAAAAAAGGCTTACTAATGAAATTATTGCGGCTGATGAGAAAATCGCCAAGCTGCAAGGAGCCTGTGCCGAACTTCTTAAAGAAAAGGAATCCAGCTCCAGTAAAGTCTTATCCCTGAACGAGGCCTTGGAGGTCATAATTACCAGCAACGAAGAAACTGCTGCTAATCTGAAAACAGATTTATTAACAGCAAGAAAAGAACTCTCTGTGATAAATAGTGCGCTCGAGAGGCGGCAAAAGCAAGTGGCAGATTTGCAAGAGGAACTGAAAAACGACGAGCTCAAGATCAAGTCACTTGAGGAGAAGAAACATGAAGTCCTTGAAAAGTACTGGGCGAGTCAAAATTTACTCTCCGACGCAGAGGGAACTATACTGAACCTGCGTTCAGAAAACAACGAGCTGAAGGAGCAGAACGCGTCCAGCGCACAACGCATTCAACAGCTCCAATACACGCTACAGTCTGAGAGAGATACCAACGAGAGCGAGAAAGCAGCGCGGAGCGACAACGTGATCAAGCTGAAAAATCTGCTTCGAAAGGTAACCGAAGAGCACGGAGACTTGAAAAAAGACTTAGAGCACGTTCAGGCGTCCTTAGCAAAGACCCAACATGAGCTGAAACAAACAAGGGAGTCCTTGACTGAGAAAGAGAAAGAATTCGAAGAAGAAGTTACCACACGCGATCAGACATTAGGAGAGTTATCACTGCAAAATGTCCACCTCAAAAATGAGTTGAAGGCAACAAAAGACGCGATAGGAAAGACAAATGCTGAGAATGATGACCTAAAAGAGCGATTAGAAATCACATCGGAAAAAATTGAATGGCTCGAAAAGGAACTCCAGGAAAGAAAAGCTGACATCGAAGATCTCTTCGCAGAAGCCCAAGCTAAGCTGAATGTTGTTAAAAAAATGAAAGCTACAAACCACGGCGAAACCTTTGCTGAGCTGTCGTTGTCCGAGTTTATGGTTCCTGTAGATGAAGAAGTTACTGATGGGGTTGACGCATGCCTAGCGACCCCTCCGGAAACGTCAATGAAAGATGTGATGACATCTTTCCATAAGGTGTGTCTGGTGTCCTTTAACGATAACAGGGAGATTCAGCAACAACTGGAGGCGAAATCGGACCAGATAACGCGCTTAGAGGATAATGTTCAGAAGGAGAGAAGCAATACGTCTGACGTGAAGAGGTACGTGCGTGACTTGGAAAAGAGCAACGCAAAATTGGAAAATGAAGTCAAACGATTGAGAAGACGGCTAGGAGCTCTGAAACTAAAAGCCGTTAAAATGGAAAAAGAGAAAGAAGATGAGATAACGCTGATAAAAGAAGAGAAGCTCTTCCTTGAGAAAGAGTTGATGAACACAAAGCACGCTTTGGAAGAAGAGAAAGACCAACATACCAAAGATCTAGAGGCATCACATAAGCACATTGTTAATGCAAAAAGCGACCTCGAGGGAAGTCAACAACAACTGGACGCATTGCATAAAACTTTTGCACAACTAAACGGGCGTACACTTGAGCTGGAAGCAAATGATCGAGCATCAAAGCAACTGATCCATGACAAAGACATCGAGTTAAGCGCTAACAGATCAAAGGTTGTTGAGCTGGAAAGGCGGTATGAAAACGCGAACGAGAAGATGGCAGAGCTTTCCTCGAAACTTGGCAGAGCGGAGGGGGAAATGGCCAAATTTGAAAAGGATTGTCAAGAGAAAATCGAGGAACATGTAGCTCTTGAGAGTCTCATTGCAGCTCTGAAAGATGACCTTGCTGACAAGAACTCACGGTTGGAGAAAACAGTTGCGGACGTGAAGGATTGGCGCGAAAAATGTGAGGAACTGGAGATTCAGCTTGGAAGCCTACAAGCAACGGATGAGATCTTAAGACAGCAGCTAGCCGCTACAAGGAAGGATCTGTCGCAGTTAGAAGATGCGTTGCAAAAAGAAAAGGATCTAAGCTGTGACCTAAGCAGTCAACTTAATACAATGAAAAATGAAAATGACAACCTTGATCGTGAGTTGAAGGGAGCTCTGGAACAGACAGAGAACATTAAAACGTTGCAGAATAAACTGAAGGAGAATTTACAGATTGCAGAGGAGAAGGCAGCGAATTCTTTCCACGAAACAGAAAATCTTAAAAGACAGGTGATAAAGATACAAAGCGACGCGTGCACGGATTCTGTGCGTAAACAGCTCGAGATTGGCAAGTTAAGAGCCGAAGCTGAATCGTTAAGAAAGGAGTTGCATGAAAAGGACAATGAACTCAACGAAAGCCTTACCAAGTCTAAAGTCACAGAGAAGGAAAACGAGTTCCTGAAGAGAGACCTTGCACAAAAGCATAGTCGGGAATCTGAGTTGAAACTGGACCTTACATCTACGAATAGCAAACTTCAGAGCTATGTGATCGAGAGAGAATGTTGGGAACGCGAGGTGAAGTCTGTCTTAAATGAAATAGAACAACAAAAGAATGCGAGCCAGTCAAAGGAAGAGAAAATTAACAGACTGCGCACACGTTACGAGAACGAGATTAAATTCCTACGTGACCGGGTGGAGGCCTTGGAGCTGGAAATGCGTGTTACCCAAGAAGCAAACGAACAACAAAGACATGCTGATGAAATATCGTCAAAGCTTGCACTGGAGTCAAAAGATATGGAGATTGACAACCTGAAATTACGTCTACAAGCAAACACAATGCATAACAGCGAAAAAAGTGATGTGATGGATATCATGAAAGAACAGCTCCAAGAACGTACCAGGGAGATCACTGATTTAATTGAGCAGATACGAATGCTAAAGGAAAGTTATCACCTGGAGTTGGGGAGCTTACATGCTGATCTTAAGTGTGCTCAAATGGAGAACATGCTATGCAAGGTAGGAGAGCCCAACATGGTCTTTGAAGGAGCAAGGCACGAAAGCAAACTACTTGAAGCCATGAAAAAGTGTAGGAAAGAGTCGGAGCGCTTGAGAAATCTACTGAAAAACAAGATGGAAGAAATGAAGTCCTTGAAAACAAACATTTTGTCAGAGAGAGTAGCTGGGGCGACGAAACTTGGATATACAGCTTACTAAAAACTGACACTGCCAGTGCCATGAAGGACTTAGTCATGAAGCGTTCGAAGGAAAGCTTCACTTTTGATGTATTAATTCAGTAAGAATCCAGAGTTTTGTGGCTTTTCATTTTAATCTTAATTTACATCGTTTTACTTTGACATTTACTTGCCCAACCAAAGAAAAGATGCTCTACTTTAATCCAATCAGGTTAGGATTAAGGTTTGGCTCGTTGCATTCAGGATACGTTTGACTTTCTACATGCGAGTCTTTATCGGGTCACAACACGAGCAAATGGACTCCAAAAACAGCAACATACTTAAAGAGTTTTTCTTATATTTATGAATATTTATCTTGCGTGCCTGGCATTAGCGTGACTGAGAACCGAACCGTCTTTCCCATAGAAACATTTTCTCTAATATATTCGGTTTTACGAAATTGTGAATTGAAAGACTAAATATGAACTTACGTGTCTTGTGATAAGAAATCATTGGAAGTTCGCAAAAGTGTCTTGCTGGAAATTGTACACCCCGGCCAGCATTCCCCGGTACTGGTGCTAAAACAGTCCTAACAGCCTCTGGCTGAGGGCCTCCGATTGAACCTAAGAATTTTTGTACATGTCAGTTTGAAATAAATTAACTACAACTTTGTTTCACATGTGCATCTATCAGTGTTAAGCCCAACGGGGAGGGAATCCCGGGCATGTGGGTCAAGAAAGTTGTTCAACTCAGCCTAAACCTGGAGACAAATTATCTATCGAGTATTAGTTTATCCGGCCATATATTTGTGAATGCTCTCGTATAAGAACATTTCTTGTCACATAATTAGGAAATCCACGAAATCAAATTCAGGGACCTATCGTTTACTATGTCTAAGGGGATGATGGAACTGGTGGTTTTGGAGAGCGGGGCACAGTTTTCAAGTAAGACCCCATGATAGGAATTAGGAGTTTTACCTTGTACGAAACATGAGGGAGTCAGAATTTTAAGAAAGCAATGGCCGTCTAAAAAGTGCTGAAACACATGAAAATGAAAAATGAAAAATGAAAAAGAAACCTTTCTTCCTTTCAATACAAGGTGAAAAAAAAAACCATTTCCCTGTTGGTGCTTTTTGAAGCGAGTGGGTTCCTTTTTTTTTTAAGCGAGAGTAGGGTTAGAGTTAGAAACATTTTTTTGCTTATAGTCAGCCACAAATTCTAGCCGGAAAGGACAGTCTCGCTTTGGTGGCAGCTTGGCTGCTCAGCAAGTCAAGAGCGTTAGCACTCAATGACATACCTCAAAAGGCGCTTAGACATCTCGCGAGAATTGCACGATCTCATATTTCACACACTTCTAGGTACGAAGGTAGCGCCGGCCAGACGGGAGAAGCATACTCGTGCAGCATACTTGTGCAGGCTCATGGCATAAGTTCACTTCAGCAAGTCATCATCTTCAATAAACGTTCTCTTTAAAGGGTGACGTAATAACCCAATTATTGTTATTACTAGTTTCAACTGACGAAATGATCCTCACACTTACTGGACAATTTAATTTTGCTTAAATTGTCCAGTAAGTGTGAGGATCATTTCGTCAGTTGATATCTAACCCGCACTTCATAATCATTTCTTCTATTACTACTTTGTTGACGATTGTCATTTGTTGTACACTAACTTCCATTTTTGGGCGTCTGTCTCTGTTGTCGTTTGTTTTGTTATTACTGCTGTTGTTATTTTCTGCTTTTAACAATATATTTCCTCTATCTTTATTGCTGCTAGTATTCTCTGACCCTAAGTTTTTCTAGCCTCCGCCTTTGGCCTTCCTTGTTAATTTAATGAATATATGTCGACAAGAGATCATCAGGAATCTTGAATAAATTGCAATTGAATGGGTTATCGAATTTACGCCCTCGCTCGGCCCCTGCCATACATTTCTTTGTAAAATTTGGTAACTTTGAGGCTTCAATTTCTGGGGATTTGCAACAGGTTTTTATAAAATGTTGCAGCTACGCTAAATTCAGCATAATGTATAATAAGACTTAAATTAGGAATAAATAGATCTATGAAGGTAGGTTTTTTTGTAGCCCAAATGAAAAATACAAAAAATTGAATTTTACGAAACATCCTTGGAAACGTTCATTGTTAATTTCTGACGAAAAGTTTACTTTCTTTGTTAAACGAATGCCTTTTTTAAACATACGTACCTGCACAAAACAACACGGTATGGACTTCTTTCGTTTCAAAATGGCTGCCTTCGAAAACGATTTAGGCCTCAGTCCTCCACTCTAAAAATGTCAAACCTCTCCGCTCTGGGCCCAGACTCTCAGTCAAACAAATCAAAGAAGGTCTCCCCCCCACCCACACCCTCTTCGGGCTTCATAATGACAAGCATAAAGTTATCGTCTTTCCGTTGTAGTCGTTTTGTCTGAGCGTCCATAGTCCGGTTGATGTGACAAATGCCAAATATGAACGTACCGAGGCATTTTCCGAATTCAGATTACCCTCTTTTCAAAACTGGGTCCTGGTACTCAGGTTTTTTTTGGAAAGGAAATGATTGAAATGATAACAGTTTTTATCTGTAGTGACATAGGCATGCCCAAAAACAAATATCCAGATGGCGCCCTTAATTTAAGGAGGATCATTACAAAAGA
>BLFK01000942.1:157689-185404 GCA_014634185.1 Astreopora myriophthalma | reverse complement strand
TCTGGAGAGGTAAGTTTGTTTTTGTTATATTGTAGAACTAAGGCGGTTTTTGTGATAATGCCTTGGCAGAGTTTTTTTTTTTCCTGGTACACTTTTTCTTTCTTTTTCCTTCGCTTTTGCCCCCCCTCCCCAGCGCCCTCCGTATTGGTCCATCCCTCCTTATAAGAGGACAGTCACCAGGACTCACACAGATGACGAGGCTCAAACCATTCGTAGTGTCTCAAATAGATACTACCCCTTCTCTACCAATTTTCACTCTAAACTTTCGCGCGCACAAAGTGCACCTGCACCTGTGGGCTTCCTCACTACACAGGGCACAGTGTACAGTATTTCCAATTAAATGTTAAATTTAAAAAAAGACATGCTGTTCCAACCATCAAGTGAACTTTATTTACGTCCAGAGTAACACCTACATTAAATAAGAGGATTGAATTCAAAGAAGCCTCAAATTACGCATCGCAAAGTCATTCCATGCTTTAATTTAATGGCATATGGAACATTACGTCTTCGTGTATTTTATTTAATTTACGGAGTGTTTCTAAATCCCACGCTGGTGCCTGTGCACTCTTTTCTATAGACTTCCTGCACGTTCACGCATTTCCCAAAAGTTATTGGCGGTTATCGTTTGACCTCGTACCCACTGGACATCGAATGCACGTGTCGCACAGACAACTTAAACACAGTTAATGGCGATGAATGGCGAACCACTTGTAACTGTTAGAACCTCATAAAAAAACTGGTCCGGCTGGCTTACTTAATTTGTGAAATCAGTTAATTTACAACGTTCCCTAAGTAGTATAAATACCGTACTCGTGAAAACTTTCGTACTTTGTACAAAGTTTAAACCCCTGTTTTTACTTTAAAGCTATTATATTGAGACTACTACAGATTGCCAAATTCTTGCCCGAAGTTCGAAATATCAATTTAAGCGGCCACCCCAGTTTGCTGCTAAAAACGGATTAAACATTAGTATGAAGGACACATCAACGCGATCAGCAATGACAAGAAAATATTGCCAACGCCTCGGAATCATTGATTACAAATACTAAACGAAATAATAGTCATTTTCATTTCATAGCTTGAGGGTGTCCCGCCAAATCATCTCCACATCTACAAGTGAGTGATATTTTGCTCGGCGTGAACAATGCATGGAGTTATTGGCCTGCATACCGACATAATGAAACTAGAAAAATATCGAGTCGAACTGAACAGGCAGAAGAAAGTAAGTTGATGAGTTTTAAAAGCGGGAGACGCATGACTGCTATAAAAATTAAACCCTAAATCCAATATACATCCAGTTATACTATTCAAGACTTATTTGTGAAAGGCATAATTGCAATTAAGCAACCCATTTAAGAAGAACGAATCAAGTCCTTGAGGTTACGTCGATGGGATCATCAAAAGAACATGGGCATCTCAAATTTACTGAGTAATATTACTCCCTCCTAGACAGAGAGCGAGTGGAGGGGTAACAACTGAATTTGGAGAAGAGGTTCCCAGCTGTCCAATCAAGTAGTCCACCGACTATCCGTCTCTCTTTTTAAAGCTTCTTTTTTGGTCGTAGGAACAAAAGACTTTGGAAAGGGAAAATTTACGAACTCATTGATCACCATAGAGGTCTACATTAAAGCTAGGAACCATTAATTAGAGGGCCCGCCTCTATAGATATCGCCCGCCCAACCTGCTAAAAATACAAAAATACTGAAATTTGTCAAATGCAGCTATTACAGATCAACTCCTTTTCAATGCTGGGAAAGCTTGAATAGAACCTATGTTAAGGCTGTTGTTTTCCTTTCTCAATTTTACATGAATTTGTCTGCTTTCTACAAAATAACGACGAAAATTAAACTGCTTCTTAACGTCTTTTTCGAAAGCTGGGTTTTGTCTTACTAGTTTACGAAAGTTTCTTCGTTGTCGCTTATTTTGACAACAAGTAAAAATAAAAGACAAACTTCACATTCTGATACTCTCTGAACTCTTTAGACTGCGGCGTACAGAATACTTGGCGTGAATATTTCGACTGTCGTCTTAACTTTTCTGAAGTTATGACCTGAGGACAAGGTTTTCAGTGCAAAAACTAATTGCCTGCTAAACTATTTTCTACTGACGAATAAAAATCGGCAGTTTCGATGCATTTTTTGTCATTACGTAATGATTCCAATATAATTCTGCCGTTCAGCATTACACACCTATACTAGGGGGAGAATTATTTGTTATAATTTGGGCAACACAATCCAGGTTATTCACTTAATGGCTCACTAAAACCCCTCTGGCACACAGACAGGGTGTCACAGTACCTCAACACTTTCTGGCACGGGTGCCCAATAGCCCTCTGTCGGTTCTAATCACATGCTGAAAATATACCGGGCCGTGCCCAAGAAACATAGGAACCATACCATACCATAGGGAGTGCCGCGCCAAGAAATCATCGGTGCCTTGCCACGATTTAGAAGTGCCGTGTCAATTTTTCTGCGTGTGTGAAAGGGGTTTTACTCCACATACACGTCTGCGTAGAAGAGTTGAATTATAAAATGTAAAAAATACCATGTATGTAAAATGAACAATGGTACGACATCGAAGCTGATTTTCCAAAGCCAGTAAAATTGCTTGGTGTACAAATGATCCCTTGTCATAGCAATACTGTTTAGTGCTTCAAACCACAGCCTCTGCGTCTGTGTCACCTTGTGCAGGCTTCTCATTCGCACTTTCGTCCTCTTTGGCCTCCTCCAGTAAAGAGTCCTGTATCTGATCCATATCAATCACCACATCACCCGGCTTATCTTCATTAATAGTCGAAAGTTTCCTATGCAACTCCGCATCACTGCCTTCCCCATCCTCATCACTGTGTTTTTTGTTAAGCATCCACAGGCCTTCCTCTTCGGCATCTTCGCGATCTTCGCCATCACGCTCTCTTCTGCGTCGATTCTGCTTGTTTTTGTGGTGATGTCTGTGCTTATGTTTGTGTTTGTCACTGGATTTGCTTTTTCGGCTCTGTGGCTTTTTGGTGGAGCCATCCTTCACAAACGTCTTCCACAATGACGTTTTGCACATTTCCTCCGTGATGTTCAGCGGGGCTTCAGCTTGAGGTGCAGTGCCATTTAATTCTTTACCATAACGCGTATCCTAAAACAGGTCACACATAACTTACAACCAGAAAATTGACAATTTGAATGGTCAAAAATTTACAGTTTACATGCAGCTTCTTACGTTTGATGAACGGCGTACAGCGAAACGCACAGTTATTAAGGAGGGCTAGCCAGCCTCTCTGTGCGTTAACATGAAAACTAAAGCGTTTACGACTCTAATCGGTCACTAACCTTTTTGCCATCTAGCTCATCCCCCCCATCACCATCGTAGTCATCATCGCCATACTCGTAGTTGTCATCTTTCTTCTTTTTTGCTTCCAACTCGGCTTTTTGTTTTTTTATGTTCTCCGGCATCAAGTCATCCAACACCTCAAGTTCATAAAGACTGAAGATTTTTTCCATAACTTTGCGAACAGCGACTAACATCAATACCTGCAGGTGAAGGTTTTCAAATTGAGTATTCCTTCATGCAGAAACCCCAGATGAACCATCACTTCGTTACCTTGGCCCGGTACAGGAAAAACTCCCAGTTTCCCTATTAATTTGGGTCTTTCTTGCGCAAAACATTTACCCTGTCTTAAGTTTACATCTGTGAGACCCTCTCGTTCATTTAAGAGGTTGTGTATTTGGCATTAATACAAAAACGAAGTAGTCTGACGGTCTTAGAAACGTGATCGGGCCAGACATTCTGAAGAAATTCTCTGGAGACCCAACCTGGTCCAACCTGTACGTTCGCCGTTTTGCTAGGTTCAGACAATAGTTGACTGAGAAACGTGAAGATGTGAATTCTATTAAAAGGACAAGAGTTTACTTCCGTACAAACAAGAAACAAATACAAACCATGATAGGGAAGATGAGTGCGGCAGCAGTAGATTTAATGGCCCAGAGCACAGACAAACAAAACAGCTGGATAAACGTGAAGATGTGAATTCTATTGAGAGGAACTTGTCGCAGATACATGAGATCTGGCTGATGCTTGACTGGCATAAAGATTATTTTAAGTCGCTCGAAAAACTGCCGGAGGAATAAAGAAAGTTCTATGGTCAGTCAAAAAAAAACAAAATTAGTCTATAGAACAGTTTACACTACTTACTAGTAGAGGGAAAGCCGTTTTTAGTCTTAAATTACCGATTCTACAGATAATGCAGCATATATCCGACAGTCGTACACTAGAGTCTGCCCACCTGTAGTCCTTTTAATGCAGAAAATCCCATGTAGAAGAAGAGACCAAACAGAACCGGCATAGGAACATACTGAAACAAAACAACAACACAATGTACTGATACCAACAAGTGTCATGAGCAGCCTCAAATTGCATTGTCTCGATTGTATTTGTTGTCAATTCCCTTTTTCTCATCATACTACTCCAAATGAAGTTATACGGTGCATCGCACGAGATAGAAAAATTTTACCTTCAGTATTGGTGCAATGAACACAGTCAAGCCAATCAGGATGAATATAAAGGTGCCAGTAACACGTTGTTCCCTGTAGAAAACAGATTACATTCAACAGGTCACACACCGGGGACAAAGCAGGGATGAAATCCTGGACACTCGAGGGAACTCCCCATTCCCCAGCCGTTAATGACGGCCCTGCCCAACCCAATGTTGTAAGTGGGGAACACTTCCCTACAAACGAAATACAGTGATGCAACCAGATAGGAAGTTGAGAGACTAATTGATGGGCTCCAGGGTAAAATGCCTGAAGTGATTTGTGTGTGTTTCTCTGTCCATTTTGCAAAACTGCACCAACTGCACCAACTGCACTTGGGGGTTATGGAGTGAACTGCCTCACACTATGTGCCAAAAATTAGATAAATGGGCATTGAGACAAGAGGCCAAAAAAGAAAATTCCTTTGTATTTTAATCCCCTTAACCTCAGTACATTATACTGTGTGAAATTTGGCCACAGTTTAGCAACATGACAAAACAGGAACTAAAAAATCACTTAAGGCATTTTTGCCTAGAGCCCCTAAAGTGTTTTCCTTGTCATATTTAAAACATACAACAAGACTAATTTAGCAACGTATCCACTGTTACACACCTAACCCCTGCAGCTGCACGGTACTGTTGCTTTCTAACAACAAAAACACCGAGATGTTTTTGTCATACCTTACACCAAGAAATTGAGTCTTTTCACCAGGAGCAGTACATTGGGATTCCACAAACAAGCTCTGCACATGGCCAACAGACAGGACAGTTGCTGCCACAACCCATGGCAAACCAAGCAACGAACAAATACCAATGATAATGGCGACAAGAAGTAGATCCAGATGATAACCAGCACCTTTCTGCCAAGGAACAAAAGAGCTACCTTAGTCAGGAGACTTGACAGAAATTTCAGACAGTTCTTATGCCCACACATAACCAATAGAAAACCATCAGTGTTTTCTCAAATGTGAAACTTATCAGGGATTTCCCACGTGAGCTGACAAGAAAAGGTGTCGAATGCACAGATCTCAGTTTACCTTTAATTTATGCTCTCGTCTATTCACGATCAGTGCTGTAATTTGCTGGTCCATGAAAACCAAGATAGTAGCAAGTAATGCTGGAATAGCTGCAGCAGGAATGGTCCATACAGGATTCTTACCCAGAGGTGGAATAATCCAGCCTCTCTTCTCACTAGCCGTTGGCTGGAATTTCAAGGGAATGTCAAGCTTTGGAGTGTTGATGCCAAATGCAGCATCTATGCCCACCATTACCATGATAGAAATCAGAACAGCAAAATCAGATATCACTGCACGGACCTGTTAAGAGCAGAGACAGTCCATGGTTAGGTGTCCTGTACAATTCAGACAGTAGTAATGATAATATTAACTCAACCCTAACCTAACCGTGACCATGGCACAGAATAGATACTAGAACTAATAAACTTGTGGCCCTCTAGGTCAGATTTAATACATGAACCAAAAATGCCTGACGTTCAAGGGGACTAATGAACTGAAATACCTGGGATTTTTATCTAATACTAAGAGGTTGAAAACACCAGCTGACTCTCACAACAGCAGACTCTACTAAAACTAAAAAAGCTGACAAATTTGGTGCCTTCAGTAAAATATTTGCCTCAATTCTTTTTAGGCCCCAGATGCCTACTATTCCTTTTAACAAAACATTTTGACAGGGCTGCTGATGAAAAATAGAACAAAGATTATTTTAAAAGGGTCTCTTTCATATGAGCTCACATAGGTAGATCCTCACCTTTGTTGGAAAATAAGAACTTGTGCGGAATCCCTTCAATGAAATTGCAAGAGCAAAAGTCCCCAGAGAAAGGATAACTGACAGGAAAAATACGTTATCATGACAGGCTTGACCCACCAGTTCACCATCATATCTCTCACAATCTCCCAAGGGATAATCGAGGTAAAAGGCAGTGTTGTTGTTGAACCGCGTAAAATTGTCTGCTGTGCCTTTCTGGATGCATTGGCATGCATGCCAGGCTATATACCCATTTTTGTCCCCAATCTTCACTGGGCTGTCATGCAGAACATGGAACAACTTTTTGAAGCCTTCGACAATGAAAATTAATGCAATGAGAGTGGCAAAGGACTCCTCAGTAAAACGGGTGAAGTATCTCACAAATGCACTGGCATCTGTTATGACAAGGATAAAGCAGTACAGCATTGTCCAGATCCCAATCCACAAGCGAAATGGAAGGTAGTCGATGCCCAAATTCTCACAAAATGTATAAAGGATTTCTTCGAAGACAAGCATGGGGCCAGTTGCCCCAAGAATAATGAGTGGCTGGCCACCAAACAATGAGAACAGGACACCACCAATGCCACCTGCCAGAATCTGCTCCATTGCTGCCTGAAATGAGAAGAGAAACAAGATAGCCCATCCATCAGTGTCTTCTTGTCAACTGTTTTAACTAATGAAACTGACCTTGTGGGGATAATATTATTATTATTACTATTTTGATATTTAAAAATCTTTGTTGTATGCTCTCTCTGTGTCCCTGTTTGAAAAGTCACCCCCTCCCTTCACAAACACACAACCCAAAATGGCAGGTCACATAATGATCAGTGAGTAAACTCACCATGTTTTTGCCAGTTTTTGTCCCCATCAGCCCTCCAAATGTGATGATTGGTGTGAGACATGCAAAGTAGATGAAAATTATTGATGCAATGCACTGAGGGTTTAGAGCATCTTTAAAATCACTATAGTACCACGGAGCTCGCCGCTTGATATCAGCGATCACACCTCCACAGAACCTGTCGGAATAATCAACAGATAATAGTCACTACTGCACTGGGTAATTTATTAGTCCCTTTGATGTTACAGGTAATTTCTCTTCTTAGAAGGCAAAAGCGATTTTCCAACCTTCCTGTTTTAGCAAGTTGCTCCTCTCTGTCACCAGCAGGATCATGTTCTTCTCCTCCACCACCTGCTCCTGCTTTAGCAGACTCAAGACGTTTGTCCTGTGAGGGGACAGCATCTGGAGGCTCAATGCGGATAGATGGATCCCATTCACCAGGAGGTAAAACTGTGACCTATGAAACAAAAAATATAAGTGATAGTGTAAAGTAATCATGAGGTCATGAACAGGAAAAGAAACAAGATTATGGTACATAATGCAACAATACCACTTCACATACCTGCATCAGAAATTCATCAATTCCAGCCAACAAGTCTTCGCGACAGTGAGCTTTGTATGCAACCTCATGAAAAATCTACAACAATCATAACTTACATCAACCATTGCAAAATAACTGTTATAAACTGCCAGTTCATATTTTAAACTTTCAGACAAAAAGGCTTATCAAGGAAGTAAAAACAAAAACAAAAATAAGTTGAATGTACCTCATCAGACATCAAGGTTGCTATCGCACGACCAACTTCATGGTATCTACCAGGTGTACCGGGGGGTCCTAACATAATAAAGATAAAGCGAGTGGGAACAGGAACTTCTGTGAGATTACCAAGAACACAAGCATTCTCCAGCCGCACAAATGCTGTCACAGGCTTCTTCAAGAAATCCAGCTCTCCAACAAGGACATTTGATGCTTCAGCCCCTGGCGGAATCTTCTTCATGAAATTGTTATCAAACTGAGAACAGAATATTTTGTTTAGTTTTCACATTTACTGGCAGTACCATGATGAGAAATCTCTGTAGCAGACAGCAAGTAAACAAACTATCAGATAAACATTAGCTGCCACAATATCTTTCTTCTCCACCATTCCTGTGAGGATGGTATCTATATGATACACTAAGCATCACATTTCTATTCTTTACTTGGAAAACTGAAGCGAGCAAATACGATTCTGTGAAACTCTGAGTTGCTCCTTATGTTAAAATAAAATGATCATCAATTAAAAAAATAACTTGACCACACCCCATCAATCTCATCCAAGACTTATCTTGCTGTAGTAAACAGCATTTACACACAAGGATGTCACAACATTACACCATAATTATTTTGCATAACTACGAAACTCAAAATCCCATTTCCTTTGATGCCTTTAAGGCTGGAGTCTTGATGAGTAACTTCTTAGAAATCGATTTTGTGGTAAAAACTAACAATAAGAACTCACAATGTTTCAACCTCTCCGAGGTCATTTTCAAGTGCGAGTTAAAATGTACAAGTAATTAGTATAAATATGTTTCCAACAGTTCAAAATAGTTTTTAAAATGTCACAATTGCTAAAATGCAATAAAATATGTCATGTACCGGTAAGTGATAAAATATTTGTAAGTTTACAAAGGGGTCATAAAGCAATTAAAATAATAAAAATACAAGGTTGGAGATCTTGCAAAATTGTCCTTAACATAGTGTTGCACTCTAATGGTTCCACCCATTCATTTTACCTCTAGACAGACATCGGAGTTTGACCTTTCTATCTCATCCTTGGCATCACTGTCTTTTTGTTTTCCTACTAAGTCAACAGCTGATGGAAGGTGAGGAAATTCACCACGCTGACCATCTTTTTCATTTACTACTTCTAACTTCTGTGTTTCCTGGACAGAAGATGTCTTCGGAGTTGAGTCTGAACGTTTGAGCATTTCACTCAAGCCAGCTGAAGAAGCTTTCTTTGCAAATGAACCAAAGCTACTCATGCCAGTCTTGCTCTTTTTGGAGCTCTTTGTTTTGCACTGGTGACGATGTTTTTTCAGAAGAACCTCTCGTGCTCTCTGTCGGCAGTTTTGATCCAAATGGCTTTTGTTTACCATGTCATCTAGCACAAGATCTTAAAGACAGAAACATCAAAACCTTGGGTGTTAGTCCATCAAGACAGAAAATAAACCTGCATCAAAAGGATTGAGTTGAATAGAACTCAAAAAGGATTGAGTTGAATAGAACAAGAATGGAACTCAAGAGTCATATTAACAAACTGTCACCTTATGCATCTCTTTTGGATTTATCACTTCTGCTTATCTTTATGAACACAAAAATATTTGTATGATAACAATGTAAATGCAACAATATTTCAAATGTATATAACATGTATACCAAAATAAACTGGGCTAATACTTACCAGAAATTTGAGTTAAATTGCTGGCATTCATGTCCAAAAGCACTGTCCCACGTAACAGAGAACTTCTCAGTTCAAACAGACTGTAAAGCGACAGTGTTCCAACGTGAGGTTTACTCCATCGATCTCCACCTTCTTCAACAGCTTCCTCAAACTTGAGCCAACGAGCCATTTCCCGCCATTCTTCATTCTCACACTGATAATGTGCCAACTCCGTAAACATTTTGTGAGATTCGTCATTTTCTTCTCCACCAAGAATGAAGCGAACTTTATCAGTTGGCAGTGATGATGATGCATTATCTGGAAAACAAAACTAATTTTGAGTGCATTTCATTGTCAGTGTCATTCTTTTAAAATACTATTTTAAAAACTAAGTTTTAAAAAACAAAACAAAAAATAAAAATTTTTGACTAATCAAATCAGCATGCAACAGACAATCTTCTGACCATGATAATAACTTGATATTTAGTTTTAAAAAAATGGTTTTTCATTTCTTTTAACAGATTAAGCCATGGCAAATAGATCTCTGGATAATGTTAAACACCTCTAAAAGGTGTATTATTAAAATATCACACTTGAAGTAGCCTTTCTTTATGTCACTTTTTAAGAATTTAAATCTTTGGAATGTTTATTCCAGGGGCAGCTGCTGTAAAGTTTGCATCAATTCTCTGTTTTCTTCATCGTAGTCGCAAATTGCAATGCCTGTTCTGATTCGCTAGTTTTATTTTGTGGCCAATGGTAACCACTGTAATATCAAGCTCGAAGTTTGTGAAGAAGACATTGCGGCAATATATTGTGGTGCTAATTTTGCATCTCGCAAACTCACTACAGTTTGCCGATAAACTTTTTGGTCTCATTTTGGTGTCGTTTAATGATGCCGCCATGGACTGGGGCAAAGTTTTTGTGTAAACATGTTGTTTTGAGTGCGGATCGGTGTGATTGTATGCAAGTGAATGGGTCGCAAGTTTAAAATGGTGTGCGATACTTCAAATCATTTCAATATCTGAGTGAAAAATACTGAAGTGCTGACTCGGCTAGAAGATAACACAATTGAAACGCTCTGAACTGGGCAAATTTGTAGGAGAAGGTATTGTTTAGTATTTGCTCTGCTTTATTAAAGTCATTCAATATATTAATACTGTGAATAATCGAACTTATTTGAATGACTCCATTAACCAACCGGTGTCCTACTTGTTCCATTCCATTTTGTAATATGGTCTTCGTTTCAGTTTGTTTATTGAATCTTTTTAAGCAAGTCGCACGTGCAGTCATGTAAATTTTTTGTGGTTACACAAGTTCTCGGGAGGATTGCAGTTGTCAATTTCATGCATGCAGTGGAATTCTTTTTGTTGATCAGCTAATTTCTGTTCACATTTGCCCAACACTCTGAAATGGTTTTTAATCGGATGAAGTTTGTGAGTTCAGTAGAACTCAAAATACAAATTACTAGATATTGTATTGTCTTCCAGAAGACAGTGAAATAAGTTTTCCAAGTTAAATACAAAAAAGGTATACGTCAACGCCGCCAGGCGTCTTGTTCTGTATTACTTATTATTTACTTGTAGTTAGTTATTTAACTAAATATATTTTGTGACTGAAAAGCCCATATGGGGAGTTTCAATAAAGATGTGTGTATGTATGTATTGTATGTATGTATGCATGCATCTTTCACTTTCAACTGATTGTGGTGAACACTTTCTTTTGCGTTAACATAACTGATCACAAGTTCATTCTACTTCAAAAGAACTACAACCAAGAATTTGACAAATCTGAAGGTGGATTGATAGTTTCCATTGTTGTTATCTCTAGTTACAAGTATTTGCTTCAATTTAAGACAGATGTTAAAATCCAAGACCCTCTACAAACCCCTTCACAGGGGCGTAGCCAGCCATGTTTTCCATTTAAGCCAGAATTGTACAGTGTAAGTCGAGTATATCAAATTTTTGCCAACATAGGAACAGGTGGTCATACTAAAAATTCTTGTTAAGAGCGTGCTTAATGGCTTAAAGGCTAGCTACACCCCCGTTTCAGTTTCAACATTTGATTTAACTCAAATACATTTAATTAATAGTAATTAATAGATGTAATGATAATTAACTTGGGTGAACACAATTAATTGAAAACAAAGGACTTTTATATTGATTAATCAACTAATATTGCCAAAAACACTCATGTTGAAATTTTCAATACTGGTATGAGAACACTTGGCAATAAAATATTTGGACACTTTATTAAATGAAAAGAAATTGTTCATTAATGGATGAGAAAACCACTGGTTTTCTATGTCATCAACCTTAAGGTGTACATCATATTCAATGGTTGCCTTCATCAAGGGAAAGCTGCAAAAATGACTCAACCATTTAACTAAACATAACAGCATACATCTAAAATTGAGAACCATATTTTACAGTAATTTCTGGCATTTGAAAGTTCGTCCTTGTTTAAAATGCAAAAACACAACTTTCCTAACCCGCTCAGGGCAGTAGCAATGACAATATTTCATTAAATACATTTTGCCGAAAGAGCAATGACCTTGTTTTAAAGAAGAATGGACAAATATTAAATGTATTTAATAATGAATATATAAGTAAAACTATGTGGTGCCTAATGAGCTTAAATTTAAAAACCCAAAAACTCGACCTAGACAACTATTGCAGTACAGCTTGTTGCAAAACCAACATATTTCTATAAAGGGGGTTACAATATGGAAGCAAATATTGAAAGAAATTTTTCGTATTTGGTCTGCTAATTTGCACTTAAAATACTCAGTTCCAAGCTCATCACCTGAGACAGTCGCCCATTATCTACACCCGAAATGTATGGAGCCGAGGGTGCAAACGCAGTTTCCTGTATTTTACGTCCATTCTCTAGTAGAAAGTTCAAGTACTCGCAGGCGAAATAGGCAAACCAGCCAAACCATGTGATCCGTAATCTCCCAGCAAAAATCCGTAACAATATGGCCTTGGAATATGACCCACAAATCAGATATTTGCTAAAATAGAATTTTTTGCCCTTTTTATGGTGTTTTCTTGCGTGACAACAACTATCAGACTTGAAATATGTAATTGACTATACATAACAAACACACACACGAAGTTGTTCTTAAGATGATTGGACGTAAGACCATGAAAGATAGTAAAAAGATCACAACATGAGACATAATATGGTCGTGCATCACTTTTGAGTTTTCCCGCAAACATTTGTAGAATGTTCGGACAAGCGTTATCGTGAGTTTATATACTTGCGCACGACTTGCCGACTGGTTGGGTTTTCGCGTGTCGCATCTTATTTACAGTACAGGTTTTTTTTTTTTAACCACAAACGAATTTAAATGGTCCCCAAAACACAAACATAATTTACCTCATATATACATATATATATATATATACAAACGAATGTTCGAGGTGGGAATGGATGATCATACCAAGTACTAACCCCTGTCCTCAGACTTGAAATCAATCGAGCCATTGGGTCTGTGCTTTCGCCGGTGATGACCATGATGTCTTTGGTGGTGATGTTTGCGTGGCCGCAAGGGAATATGAACCCCTACATAGACTTGACGATGATCTGATTGAGAGACAAATAAGTGAACAAGTTAATCGAGCCAAACGACAGATCTGCAGTTAGGGAAAAAAAATATTGTTACCAGCGCGTGCCGGCTAAGAGGAATATTCTATTTATCTAATTCACGCGTACGTTGATAGTCGAGTTCGCCGATGTACCCATTCGAGCTCAACACCCTGTTATCCACCGGCCCTGGAATTTCATCCATACTCTACAAGAAACAAGGAAAGTTATTGATTTCTGCGCAGAGTGCCTGGAAAGAAAACTATTTTTCATATTCACCGGCTGACGGAACTCCATCGCACCGTCTTCACGCGAATTCTGTTTGACACCTCGGTTGCGTGCTGTTCGAGTTTTTATGGAAGCGAAGGAGGTCTGGAACGAGTAAATATCTGTTCGCTTGAAGTACCGAATATCCGATTAGTACCTGCTAAACAACTGGCGATGTTATGGTGTTTGATGAAGACATTTTGAATCTTAAGGTCTATTGTGTATAAAGCTTTCATTTGTACACGTTTTGAACTTCGTCGTCGTAAGGTTAGCGAAAGTACTAACCATAATTATCCGGCTTTTGTCTTACGGATTCACGTGCACATCAAATGCCGGCTCCATATTTGCAGGTGCTGCAGTGAAGAAAATCGCACTTTCGACCCCCACAGCCCAACATTCCCCCATTACTAAAAGAACACTTAACCGGCCAATAAAACGTCTATTCTCCTAATAATGGACTTGAAACTGGAGTTGACACAAGATTTTACCGAGTTAAAAGTCAATCTTAGGTGAAAGCAAGATGTCACGAGCAGCACACGAGCTCCTTGGTGTCAGTCAAATTTCACTTTCATCAGCAATTGAATTTAACATATCTCCCTGATATCCTGATATTTCGTACGATATGTATCCTGTTGTACACCACTGGTCCATAATTATTGCACAGAATCTGATTTAATAAATCTGAGGAAATGGAAACGTTCAAAAATGTTCCGGCCTTTATCAAGAGAGCAAAACCAAGGCATGAACCTTTTTTTCCTTGTCCTCCTAAAATAAGGTGAGTGTCGAACGCCATGGTTATAAATTTGGTTAAATTAATCCTTTCTATAAAGACAATTTAAATAAACTTAAAACTTAACAATTAAGTACACCCCCAGTTTACATTTTACCCGTAGACCTCGAAAGCTATCTCTCTGTGTTCCTTCATACAATCCAGGAAAATGGATTATAAGAAACAATGTGTATGAATGGAGACAAGAAAACAAAAAGGCTAAAAAAATAATTAGCTTAAATGGTTGTAAAGAAGCAGTTTATGGATTACTTTAGTCACTTCAGTAAATTTCAGCAATAGCAATAAACTCAAATTCCACGAAGCTGCGTGATGGAAATCAACGTCACCATATATTATTTCTTTTATTACTGAAATATATAGTCGACAAACTTCTATTCGTTTCCAATATCATTCCGCCTCCACATTTAAACCTTTCCATCCATTTTGCATGTAACACAATGTCGGCCAAATGTACATCCTTCTATAAAAAAACTTAATTGCCATTAACATTTACTAGCACCTTTGACAAAAAATTACTTTAAAAGAGGACAAATCGATACCCCACTAGAATAAAATCATATTACTTTGAAGATCTGACATATTTCAATATCACACTGACGCGAGTCTCGGCTCAGTATTCACCGCATCAAACCAGAATGACTGAGAACGTCATGTAATGCTGGAAACAATAGAAGACGTCACATGTTTAGGTTTCCGAAATCGTTGAAAATGCCAACATCATTTCATTTCCCTTTGCTCAGTGTACTTCACCATTACACTGACATTTTTTGTAAGCGTACTGCAAAACGAAACGGATCACGTATATTTGCTCCAACTTTCAATTAGAATAGAAAGTTTTCCGGCAAAGAAGTTGATTACTTCAAATACACATGGACCAGCAATCGAAATGTTTTTTCATTTATACTATGGCTCTTAGAGAACTTTTCGGCTCTACCTTGAATATCTACATCTTCAACTTGGGAATGATAAACGTCCAGCATATGTGGATCAACAGCTACATCCGTACCAACCTTTGATCCCTAAAACGACATAATTTTGTAAGAAATCAGCTCTGATCAGTAAACGTTACAAAGAACAGACGTTAAAGGGAAGAAGCTTTTAGCAATCTAGTGTTCTTTTATATTAGGGTCAGGTTGTAGCGAATTTTCTCCTACAAGAACGACAATAATTGACTTGAAACACTATCAAGCTCCGAAGAGAAGATTGAGAAGATAATAATTAGCAAAAGGAACCCTGCCATCGCACGAAAGGGTATTAAAAACAATATTGTACGAAATAAACACTTGTGATGGATTCACAGTTGGAAATACTGCAAACAACTTACCTCTCTGGGCCGATATTCCATCGACATCATTTTGATCAAAGTGTTAGAGCACTTTCAACTTGCCCGTTTTAGGATATTGTATCGAAGCAATCAGATCTCAAAACAGACGCTTCTTGTCGTTCTCGAATCTCAGATCTCCGCCATCCACAATATTTGTGAAAGGCTTCGACGAAGATTGCACTTCAGCGCCCTCACTTCAAAGAATCAGCCAATCAAATAGTAGCTGTTGCGTCACGCACGCAAATGATTTTTACATATGACGCACTACTTTCAAAAATCATTATGTCGATGAATAATGAGTAAGGT
Organism: Astreopora myriophthalma; assembly: GCA_014634185.1. Lineage (NCBI taxonomy): Eukaryota > Metazoa > Cnidaria > Anthozoa > Scleractinia > Acroporidae > Astreopora > Astreopora myriophthalma. The sequence continues at coordinate 169,594 of BLFK01000942.1, read as the reverse complement.
GTGTCTAATCATAAATGCAAGAGGGCTGCTCTTCGTTAAGCTTTTAGCAGTTATAATGATCATTGAAAGAAGTAGTAGCCGGCTAAAATCACTTAACCAATACAGTTCAGTTTCTTCTTTTTGCAAACTTTGTAACTGTGGGAGAGAGTTGGCTCACTATTTTAATTCGGTAAAACCAACATCATCTTCAAGCGATTGGCTGGAAAGGGTGTTCAACCGTTTCTCATGTCAATACACCTTTTCACGGTTAATGACGCCATATTGGTAGGGGGGGAGGGGGGCAAACGCGGCTAAAATTATAGTTAATTTATGGGATTTTGGCCGACTTTGAACCGCTGACGACCTGACGCCGCTATGAAAAGGCCAATTTCCACCGCTATTTTTATTGATATTATTGATATCATTCATCCAACAGAAGAATAGGTCAGTAAAGGAGGTATGACGTCCGTAAATTGGAGTTATAAATCTTTTCGTGTCGTTTCTGATTTCGCGGCAATTTAAATATTTTTTATTGCAAGGATTTGAATGAAATCTTCAAAATACGTTTACGGTCGTTGTAGCCAGAATCTGTTCTTTATGTGTTTCATGAAAATAATGTCAGTACAAATGACTTTTAAAAGACATTTTCGTTTCCGTAGCGAAGTTTCAGAGGTTGACTGGGAGGGCTGTCATGATACCGGCAAGCCCAGGGGGCATTGCCACTCGTCATCCTACATTGGACACATTTATAAGGCAGCGAACCTTATGCGCGAGCTGGTAACGGACCTCGATTGGTATAAATCAAAAAGCATCTACCTTCTATTAGCGAGTGTGTGTGTGTGTATGCATCAATTTATGGGTAGGGTATCCAAAGTTTATGTCGTGTAGTGCCGAGTCATTGAAGGTTTCTATTAATACTCCACGCTTCACTAAATATGTTTCATTGCGTGCTGCAATCTAAGCGTGACGTAAATACATCATTGAATTTATATTAATGACAATCGCGTGATCCTCTTTGTGGCCTTCAAACACTTCAAGAAACTTATCACGGAGAAGTGTTTTGAGGGGAACCTTTTTCGCTGGCACGATTTAAATCAGGAGGTATAAATGATAAAAATGAATAAGTCTGATGGAGACGTAGGAAGGTACTGACTTAGGCAAAGCATCAGGAGTGTTCCCAAGCATAGTCGCAATCATTTTATTGACCGCTAATGGCATCATTAATTGGGAGTGCCTTCGGCTTGCTTCACTTTTAGTAAAAGGAACACGCAGTTTACCACTTAGGCCCCAATTCTTTTTTCCGCTGGGGTAAAATCCTGTGATACGCGCCAGTGACCTTTTGTAAGAAGACTGAGAAGCTGTCTCCCAAAGTGTCATCCCAAATTCTCTCTCTCGTTGCATGAGAGTTATCTGTGAATTCGCAATCTTCACTGCATTCCGCAGCAGGAGAGAAAACGTTGAATTATGACGGGAAAGCAAAAAGCAAACATCACCGAAAGATTGGGACAGAATAGGAAGAACATGACAAGCTGACAAAGGCCACACGGGTACATGGCTTGCACTCCCTGAAGCAGAACCGTAACTTGAAATATCAGTTTTGCAGGGCAAATATTTTCAAACCGGATGCAAATCAAACAATCCACTTCGTTTCTGTCTATTTTGTCCTTTTGCCGTCTTCGCAGTGCATAAATTTACCCACAACGTTTCAGACAATACTTTATTGGCGTCGTTTCCGCTAAATGACACTAAAAATATTTAAGCCTAGTTTCTATATGCGCGTAACTCGGTCGCAAACAATTTCAAACATCTTCCGATGGCTTGATCGCAAACAGTTTGCGTAGAGGGAAACACCTTTTACGTTGATCCCGGAACAATCGCCAATGATCGCAAACAAGACGCAAGAGAGAGGAAAAAATTCTATCTTGAAGTCTTGTTTGCGACGAGTAGCACAATCGCAAAAAGTTACAGTGTTTGCGATCAAGCCATCGCAAACCGTTTGCGACTGTTTGCGACGTTGTTATGTGTATATGGAAACCAGGCTTTAGTAACGTCTGTTCAGTGGCATCCTCTGCGCCGGTGTCCGCGACCATTCGGAATAATGCTCAATTCAACTCTGATAAACTGTTCATACGCTTGTGAATTATTTCAGGCTCGTGATGACTTGCTTTCTGGAACTAAAATCTAACTCACATGGGACAAACCAAGTCTCCACTGATCCATGGTTACTCTACCCTTATAGTTTGAAGTCTAAGTTGAGAGCAAGCGGCAGAGGACGCCTGTACAGACACCATAAATTGGTCAGTTACTTTTCTTCTGCCACTTAATCAACTCAAAAACACATGAAACAACCTCATTGGAGGAATGGCTTACTCTTTTTGCTGTATCTTTTTTCTTATCTTTTCAGTTATTTGAGTAAGCTATGAACATTTCCACACGGTAAGCCTCATTCCCAGTTTCCTCTCTTCACATCAGATCATAATCATATCCTTCCAGTTTAGGTAGGCGCATGCGTGCATCTTCAAACTTTCTCAACCTTTCTTCAATCTTTTTCTCTTGGCGAATTTCTTGTATCGTAATCTCACGTCCACGCAAAAGTTCACTAAAAGACAAAGGAGTTGGATGGCTGCGATCAGGCAAACAAAGCCGAAACACTTGAGAAACATAACGCCTAGTTCTTTTGCGGCTTAACCACTCTTCCTGTTCTTTTCGCAGATCAAATGTCATGTTAGTTCTTTACAACAATCTTTCCAAACAGTTTTCAAGATAAAGTTAAGTGCATTACTTACCTGTACTCAATTTCCCCATCATTATTAATGTCTATGAAATCCATTAATCGATCCAGTTGTCGCTGCAGCAATAGAACAGGTGAAAAGAAAAAATTGATTTTAAGAAAAACGACACGAGAATATTAGAAGCAACCAGACAAGTGATGTTAAGCAAGTTTCGCTACCTGTGTCATCACAAGACCTGTCTCTTTAAGTCCTGTTTTAAATTCTTCGCGTGATATACCGCCACTGTGGTCCTTATCAAATTGGTTAAACCAATCAACTAAGCGAAGCCGATTATCCTGTATGAAACTGAGTAGAATGCGCATCCCAGGAGGCATTTCCTGAAAGAAAACAGCCCTTTACAACGATACTTTCCTGCAAGTTAACTTCAATTCCTAACATAAGAGTCAACACTTAACGAGCTGGGGGTCGGGAAAAAAATTTCCTTCCAGAAGATTTGCCAGCCTGCAAGCGGCGACGCCAATACCGGCTCTCACTTTAATTGGCAGGAGAACAACCGGAGACAACCAGAAACATGCTACATGGAAAGTTTGAAGCCCTCCCCCTTACACTCTAAACTGAGGGGGTCCCCATAACTATGACGTCATATTGAACAAGAATCGCGTTCCTTACATATTCCAGGCTTTTAATATGTATAGGAAATCGTATGAACGCGAGTGCATTTCGTGATTTATGGGCACGAGTGATGTTTTGAAAGTTCTCAAAATTGCACGAGCCGCAGGCGAGTGCAATTTGAGAACTTTCAAAACATCACGAGTGACCATAAATCACGAAATGCACGAGCAAGTTCATACGATTTTTTATTTATTATATTCTCAACAAAATTACTCAAACGCGCTACTTTGTACGGTGTTTCCATAGCAACTTCCGTATTGCACTCTATAACCTGGTTTGCACTCTATAACCTATTTATGCATTCGCCATTGGCCAATCAGAAACGGGATATTTTGTTGAGTATATAATAAGAATTTGTATCGGTTATAACAAAATTTACTTCTTTACAGTCAGGCATCCCATGGTAAATGAAATGAAGCCCAGAGCTTAGTAGGCTTAGTAGTAATAATACTGATTGAAAATCTATTTTACCTCACTGCTTTGTCAATACGACAGTCGCCACTGACACGTTTTCCTTACCAGAAGTGGCCAATACTATTCCATAATGTAAGTCATCTTAAAGTACCTCCACTTTCACGTACCCTTAGTCTGGATGTCGCAATTTGTAATATTACAAATGTAATTAACTTCTCGCCATAGTTTTCAGAAGACTAAGCCACTTGGCAGTTTTCATAACGCGTGTTTAGTGCATGTACTTCGGAACAAGCAATAAACAAGAAGTAAACGGTGAGATATCTTGCCAATTGGCGGTTGAACTTAAGGCTGTGGTATCGAAACATCGGTTTTAAAATAGAAACTGGAGCCGTAATATTGGTTAACTTCTAACAAAATACCAAGTTAACAGCACCCGATATTATGCTTTTGGGTAGGAGGTTACTAGCGTGCGTAGAAGACGCTTGAGTAGAGCGAGGTGCGCATGCTAACCCTAACCCTAACGTCCCCCCTCCCCCTTCAACCGAGATTCTACCCATCCTCTCCAAACTTGACGCCTTCGAACAAAGGTGTCCATTTCAAGTGGAATTTTTTAGTTTCTCGTTTGGAGAAGAGATTCTACAAAAGGTTATAAACGTTTCCTGGAGTTCATTCTAATACCAGTTTCATGTAAAGATAGAAGATCACAGTTATAAACAATACTAAAGAGGTAGCAAAAAGAACGCCAGAAAGCATTACACTCCGCCATGACCCGTGGGATAAATGTGCGGTGATTTACCAACTGAGCCAATACTGAAGCCAACCGTGAGCTGGTCATTTTGGAGTTCGTAATAAACTAGCATAAGATGAAAATATCACACAGAAGATATGATATGACCATTGGAACTTGAAATTCTTCCTCCGCAGTCCATACAATATTCTCTGTAATCAGATATCATACCTTTGGTCTCTTGTAGCCACCGATTCCTCCTGTTAGAATAGTGACTCCCCTTTCCTTCTCAATCTCTTTTATTTCATCAAATATTTTGGGAGATACAGTGATGTCCTGCAAAAGCAAATAAAAATGTACCGTGATTTCCTTTTTAAAAAGGATTCATTGACAATTAAGACACTACGATAACGAACGAAAAACCCTTCTGTACTCTGAATCGTGTTTCCTTCGATTCCCTCGTGTATAATATCTGTGTGTAAAACTCAAAACAAAGCATGTCATCACTCAGTCCTTGGCTAATAGCAGGAAATGCAAAGATTCCCACGAGTCAATCAAAAGTAGGAACGACAAACATGAGAACAAGTCAGCATCAAATGCGGAAAAGCACGTCATGACAAAACGGCAGTAAAGCACCAGAAAACCAAGTGTGTTTTTAACCTCTAACACTAAGTACTTTTTTAATGAAACCGCTCACTCTACTCTGTAGTGATTATGTACACAAACCGACCACTTTCAATGATTTCAGTATTTTACCAAATGTTACTCACCGCTATCATTCTTTTGTTAGTTTGACAGTAATGAATCCCTGAAATTCCTAAGGCCTACCTCCAAAGACAGGAATTTTATAGTGCGGTGCACCTTGACCACATTCAAAAGCGTTTCCACACCTCCATCTCCAATTGGATTCTTACCAATCTGTAACGACAAGAAAATACAACGACTCTTGCCATTCTAGAAGTAATCCGTTACTTCCAAAAACTCGTTCCTTTCGTCAAAATAACGGCTTACCTTAAGGACTTTGAGGTTGGGGTGCACAGCAATGCCGGGGGCTAGCTTTTGAGTAGCCAACAGACCAATTCGATTATTACTGAAAAAAAAAAAGTAATTTGTTTTTTAAACAATCATAAACTGAGTCATGACTGACCTTGAACTCATCAAAAACAATGTCATTACGGTGATCAACAAAAGAAAATTAATCAAAAACACCTTTACCCACCACAGCAACATAAAAGCCCGACCAATCAAAGACGGTTTTCCCGACCGTACACGGCGTAAGTTGTCTCTGTCATTTACCTGATGTCCAGCGATTCTAACACTTCATTTTTCTTTAAAAATCGTCCTAATGCGACACATCCCAGCAGGGATAAACCATTCCATGAGATGTTGAGATGGCACAAACAGTCATTTGTCTGGAAACAAAAGAAAGTCATGTTCAGTATATTACAAAGTAAAATTATGGGATTGTTTAGTGTGGCATAGTATTTTTCTACTAACAGCACTCGCGGGAGCACATGTGAAGTGACAACTTTAAAAGAGAGGCATGTAGTTGAGTTCTGATAGATGTCAAGGCAACAGAGGCAATCACTTAACAATCTCTGGGTGGGTAGGATGCTAGTGCAATTGACCTGCGTATGCATATCCCTGACTTTTTTTAAAACTTACCGTTCCAATTACTTGTAGTTAGTAAAACCAGGCAGACTGGTTAGGAACTAGGCGCACTTCAAACAAACATGTCTTCTCCCTCTAACAACCATGATGAAATTTACCAAGTATATCTTTCAAGCATTCACCAGGATGCAAAGACTGGTATCTCGTACCAAAGAAACTAACCTTTAAACCTTGTGCCATGCCGACTGCACCTTTAAATCTAATAGAATTCCAACTGACATCTAGGTGTTTTAAGCCATAGTTCATACCCTACAAGGAGCAACAAAGTCAACAATCCTCAAACATTCCTCCTTTAGGCTCATAAAGTAAAAGACATTCCAGTACAGTATCACTTTGAAATACAAAGTCCATGAACCAAAATCATAAGTTTCTCAAAAGGGTACTCGTTATTGGACTACTATCATTGAATCACTTTGCCAATGGACCAGTAAGCAAGAACAAAGAACAACTACTTGCTCAAGCAAAAATTTATATTTACACTACACTGCCTACCAGCCCAGCTCCCAAGTAAATTCCACCCATTTCTCCAATCTCATTGCAGCTGAGATCTAGGTGTGTTAGGGTACGGTTTTCTTTCAAGGCTTCAGCAAATGCTTTGGCATCTTTGTCTGTTAAGTGGTTTGCTGGAAGGCAATGAAAGTGATACACATGGCATATGGTAAAACTGTAGCTTGGAATATGCACTTAACCTTTTTCGTTTTTACAAAGGAAACCACTCAAAATATAGTGTGAAACTTAACTCCTGTGATTATTCAATTTTCTCTGATTTTTTGTGATATGAAACATTGCTGAACTGTTTGAAAAACAAATCAAAGTAAATTACCTACAGTTGCCCTGTGATAAGATTTACATGTAACATACATAGTCTAGTCACTCACATCTTAAAACTAGCTTCAGTAGTGATGTGTTCTTCAATAAGACATTGGCCAAAGCCATTCCCCCATCTGAGCGTAGGAAGTTGTCAGACAAATTCTGAGATGGAAAAAAAAGAGATAAATATTAATTTTGATTCTGTGTCAAAATTGTCACACATTAAGATTTTCCCCTTGTTTAATTTACAATCCTCATCATTTAATGTTAACCTTGGCTGTAATGGCAACACCATTAGTGCAATACCCTAACCATTAGGTCCACTGTTTTTCTTTCAAAATGCTCATTAATTAATATGTCAATGGATCTGATTCGTTTGTTGTGTCAGGATTTTCAGTTTGTGTTAAATTAGACCACACCAAGTACCAAAGGAACATTTACCAATGTTAGCAAAGGTAGAGATGCCACCTCTCCACTCTTCACAAGAGACTGGAGCGCTTTTAAGCCACATCTCCTGCATTTCTCATTTTGCAACAAATCTAATAAAAGGCTAGTAGAGGATGGAACAGATGAGCAAAAGGTGGTAGGGGCTACTGTAACAGCGTGGCAAAAGAAGCAAACCATTTTCAGACCTTGAATGGTTTGCATCTATGCACAGGGATGTTCTAGTAGTCTGCGTTTAATGACTAATTATCTCCAAAACAAAATTACTCAAATGTTTGAAAACATTAATCCCCAAAATGGGGATATCGGCAGTGAAGAACTACCCACCAAACGATCACTAATTTGCTTAAATTAGTTTCTGACCAGAAACACTTTTATGACAGTTTTAATTCAACCATATTGCATATATGTCTCGCCCCACTAAAGCTTTGTCAGAAGGGCCGAACTTATAAATTCAAAAGCCACCAACTTGCTGTAAAGTTTAACTACTGGTACATTATTACAGAGTTAATTTAACAAACCTGTCAGCCTTTTGTAAAAACTTTGGTTGACATTAAGAATGGTTATGATAGAAATATCGATGAGTCCTAAATTAAACAATCAAATTGAAAATCAGAAGAATGTTCATCATCATATTACCTCCAATAGAGGTGAGATGGTGCAGTTTTGTTCCCATCCTTCCATTAGTTTTCAGAAGTTAACTATAATTTATGGCAATACTGATTAGTTTAAGACAAGACAGTATATTTATATTAGTTTTTACATGTATTTCTTTCACATTCAAGACATGTTAGCATGGTTTATGATTTTAATACATATATCTCAAAACAGAATGCTCTGGTCAGTGATGTCAAACAGTGAGAATAAATAAAATATAACATTTAACATTACTCAGGGTGTCAAATGATAGGAATGCTCACAAAAATAGGAAAACAGGAATTTGTGATCCCAAAAAATGGGGGGAAAACACGAATTAAAAAAATAGGATGAAAACTAAGAATCATAAGCCATGAAAATCACAAATAAAACAAAAGTGTCAATAATTTGCTAGCAAACTTCTCTATCAAATGAAATTTCAAAGTTATTGTTTATCAAGGGAAATTTGATAAACTTAATGCTATATTATTGAGGGTGTGAAAAATACATGTACTGCACATGCAATGGTGATGACAGTGGGGTATGGAATCTAGGCTGTGGTGCTGGTTTTGGTTTTATGACCAATCACAAAGTCTCAATGATTCAGACATTCTTCAACTTTTTTTAAAATGATCTGAATTTGGTAGAAAAACATGAAGAGTTCAGTACTGTAAATTTCTTTGTTTTATATTTTTCCCTTCAGAAAGATTTTTTCCCTTCAGAAAGATGTCAACTCTTATGTATTTAAAATATTTTAGTAGTGGCAAAAAATGTAGTCATTCAACACAAGGCAAAGTTATGAATGGTGTAAAAGTGTGAAAAGACATGCCAAGCAAAGTAAGGCTAAAAAATTGTGAGCATAGGTTGCCCATAAAAGATGCATTTTGATAATAGGCCAATTCCAAGTTCACACCTGCCTCTTTTTCAAACTGAGTTCAAGTGATGGTAATTAGTTTTACTTCGCATATCAATCAACACTGATTTTCATAAGAAGGACCGCACACTTAGACCTGCTCTGATATACAGGCTGAAGTGAACTCGGAAATGGCGTACATGTATTTATCTTGTGAAATGCATGAAAAATAGGGACAAAATAGGTAGTCGCTCAAAAAATAGGAAAAAACAGGAACTTGCTGACCTGTATTACTTGTTCTCAATGTTGCACAGGAAATAAGTGTGGCATATCAGTTGGTATCTATCACCTATTTACCACTTCGTCTCCAAAGATCATTCTTACTCTACATGTATCTGTAATAACTTGCATCTTCAGCTATCTCCCTGCAATGCTATATGAGCCAGTGGACTGTTGTCTAAACTAGCAAAGCAAAATTTATACTAATATCATTCTCTAAGTAAAATGTCTCTTTATTGACCACTTCCTCCTCCCTTGAGAGGTTTTTCAGGGAAAATGAAAGAACAGTTAAGTGTGACTTGCAGTTGAGAACTCCAATTGGCTGCCCTTATTGGCCATGACCTGGTAGCTATTTGTGGCTAACAACAGCATTAAACAGAGGTTAGGGTGAGAGTCAAAACTCACACCACTTAAGTTTTGCATAACTTCAACCCAAGATGTCTGTGTCACATGCCCTAAACAGACGACCATCCCTCCAACATCTACACATGCTCTTACTAGTCAAAACTAGCTAACTAGATTTCCAAGTTCTGGCGCTCCCACACCTGTCTGCTAATAATTTTACTTCTTCCTTGCAAACAGCATTACAATAATATCACTAGGTGAAAGCACTGCATGCACACCATAGTTTGAAGAAGAACTTACTATTTCTGTGATAAAGCAATTATCAAGCAACATACTGGCCAGGGCCATTGCTCCATCTGCTTCAATGTAGTTATCCGTCAAATCCAGCTTCTCTGTGAAAGTATTTTTCTAAAATATAAATACAACATGATCAGAAAAACAGGCTGGAGATTTTCCTACCGGGTCTCCCAGTCTTGTTGAGTTACTGTGTACTTACAATGAGTGCCTTAGCAATGGGAAATGTTCCGTGAGATCCAAGACCATGATGTTTCATGACAATCTCTTTGCACTGAAAGCGGTCAGACAGGTATGACACTGGCACAAGCCCTGATAATTTGTAAAATGTGATAAAGCATGTAAATAATAATTGGCAACACAGACATGAAAAATTAGATTAAAGTTAATTTCTTTTTAAACATCATGGGGAGGCACAATTATACAAAGTTAGATACATGAAACTAGACACAAGGAATGTTTCAGTTTTGTCCTCTCAACTGTCATTGCATTCTTTTGTTGGTCGACCTGGATGACCAGGAGTCAAGAAGTGTTCTTTTCATGAAGGGAACAAGAGATTAGCAATAACTGGTCCTTCTGTAATGCCTTTAAAGGATAAGACAAGAATTAAACAAGATCTATCTCAATTTGCAAGTGTTCAGTGTATGTAACCCACAAGTTTAGTACACTTGAACTGCTCCAGAAGAGGGGGTGAAAGGGGTTTTTGCGTGATAAGGGATTAAGTGTTTTTAATTTTCGTGACCAGTGAAAATACGAAATTATAAATCTGTGAACTGTGAATGTTTTACTTTGTAAATTTCCGTGAAACATGAACATGGAATTTTCATCACCATGATACGTTATTTCTACTTTTTAAGGTCTGTGAATCATGCGTAAGCCCCCCCCACCCCCCTTTACCCCCTCCCAGAAATTTTAACAGAATATCATATCTCTTGTTAAAAGTCTTAGCTGCTGCAGACTTAATCCCCTTTGAATTTCTAATACATATATGTTGTGGATAAAAATAAGATAAATGTAGTTTGATTTGAAATCTCTTTGTGTTTCATTTATGATAATTAAGAATACCGGACAAAGTAAATTTCAAATCAAACTAGCTTAAAATAGTTTTTACCAGCAACATATTCATTAAGAAGGGACTTGGATATTTTTATAAAGGACATCTGCATTGTCCTCACCTCAGCAGACATTTTTGAGGAAATCATAAACTATGAAAATGGTGCTGAAAGCAAAACTGCCTTTCATGAGCACAGAGAAGCTAGGCTATATTCATACATGTGTCACTATGTAAGGCAACACATACACTAAAGCTTTATGATTTCACATGGAAAAAAGATGTTTCAAATTGGAATGGAACAAATGGAAAAGTTGCTCCTGGCCAGCTAATGAAATAAATTAACAGACTATTCGCCTCATTTTAATAACAGTCCAGAAATCAGTCTTAACTTAATCTACCTTCCTCTTCGCACAACTTGTGGTATATATTTCTCCCCGATGGGTCAAACTCCTTCTTTGTAACTGAAATGAAAAAGGAATTACGGTCGGGGATCCAGCAATATCACATGAGAAAAACGACCAAACAAACAAACAGAAGCTACTGACTCGAGTTACTATCATGGATTTTTACATATGTAGTCTGTAAGTCAGTACAGACCCTATGCACAAATGGCCATTTTCTTTGTATTCAAATTACCAGTGGTCATACTAAATTTAAAGGATCTTATAAATTATTCCCAAAAATGAGGTAAGAAGGGCTAGAGTGAAAGCAAACAAAAGAAATATTTTGTCAGATGGCTAGAAAACAAACAAAACAAATATTTTGTCAGTGCCTCAGTGGCCATTTTTGCATGGGGTCTCTATTGACTCACTGAATGACCTGATGCGCATGTGCACATGGCAAGTGGTATCATTGCCAACAGGGTCTTTTTTTACAAAGTCTAGTCCAATTTCCCCAACATCAACTGCACTAAAATTACAGGGTGAACTTCCCCATTCTATGTGTCAAAAATAAGGGCAATAAAAATAAGCCACCCCACCCCACCCCCCCAAATT
>BLFK01000942.1:123854-146030 GCA_014634185.1 Astreopora myriophthalma | reverse complement strand
TTTTTTTTGGCTGGAAAGTGATCAGCAGGTCAAGATTAAACTGACTGGAAGGTTTAAAAACGTTTGTGGAGAAGGTGCAGAAGTAAAAAGTTTAAGTATTGATAACGACCACATCTTGTTCAGCAATAATAAATTGTTACATATCATATGGTACCATAACATTGCTAATACATGATACAGTGTGGTGGTGTCAATACTTCTAAGAAAGTCTCTCGAAAGTGATGAAACTGATTTGAGCCACCTTCACATTTTACATCTTCTGCCACTTTTTGTGTAGTGTAGTGTAGTGTAGTGTAGTGTAGTGTAGTGTAGTGTAGTGTAGTGTACAACTTCATTGGTCCATGTTCCAATCATGATCAAGAAAGTTCATTCAATGTGGCAAGTCACAAAGGTCATGCAGACACACATATGTACATATTATTGAACACATCCCTGTTGAGGCTTTTCAGTGATAAAATACTGTTGAAACTAATACCTATATAAAGTTCGAGTTTACATGAAAATAAATTATTATAGTTAAGGTTGAGGTAGAGACTAAATTCACAATTTCTGTGAGTGAGTAACTTCAGTGAAGACTCTTAATGGGACTTTACATAAAAGTGGGTGTCACTAAACAGAGCAGGGGAGGGAGTTACGAACAACAGGATAAAATCTAAGATAAAAATCACAATCACAGGTGATGTAGAAATTCGTTCAAGGTATACTTTTTGAAGGATGCAGTATACTTCCATTATAATTGTATTATCTGCTAAATAAATCATCACACAAGAAGTAATGCAGTCCCCAAGACTTCGATTTTGTGTTATTGTACTTACCTGATACTTACTTGTTTTGCAGTTCCAAAGCCATCAAATCTTCCATGTGCTTGTTGTTGCAGCAGCCTTTGTTCATCTTTATGGAATCTGTCAAATGGCGTATTATCGTTTCCACCACGCACCTCTTTGTGATTGACGGTTTTGTGGCCCATACATTACAATACACCACATACAAATTAGTTTAGGGTTAGGGTAAATTATTAAAGTAGTCAAACAGTTTGTACATAGGGTATGTTTTAGAAAGAAGCCATTTGAAATTGCAGTTGCTGAAAAGAAACATTAAGTGGAAGTAAAGATTCAGTCAAGGAAGGACTGCTTATGAAGAATGTCAACCTTGAGGTATTCAGCGAAAGGGCAGTGGTTTCCACCAATTACTTGTCGTGTTTTTAAACCAAAACACCTGAGCATTCTGAACTTGTAAACATTTGGTTCCTAGGTTTGATTGTTTTCTTTGTTTTTATTCAGTGGACAAAAAAAAAGGCTCAACGTAACATATTTCATTGTATTTTGTTTGCTCCTAAAGCAAAATCTATTTTTTTCCTTTGCTTTATTGTTATATACTTGGTGGTGTTTCTCGGAAATGGAAGGTGTAAACAACCTTATAGTTGACCCTGTGAAGTTAAGTAAACCCCATTCCTCGAAAAAGAACGTCAGTGGAGCCAGGAGTTAATTTATCTACGCGTAGCGACCTTTACATTGCCAGTACTCACGTGCATACTTTAAAAGGAAAACAAATTAGAAAACGAACCAGTGAATGAACTCACTTTATTCAAGTGCCAATGGATTTGGCGCTGGCTCACTAATTGAAGAGGCTATAGAAATCAAATCAAAATTCATAGAGAAAATAGGAAAACCCGGATAAAAACTTCTCGAAGCAGAGCGGAGGGCCAACAATCTCGGCATACATATAACGCCGACTTCGGGCACGTAAGAGGCGAGTGTTCTAACCCTAGCCTAAACATAAACCACTACTCCCCTAACAAAAACACAGGAAAACGTAAAGGAAAAAAGCAAAACAAGACGAAAGACAGTTTCTCCAAATTTTATAGAGAGATTATGCGATTGGTCAACAAATGTGAGGATGGAAAATAGCACATTGAACAGTAAGTACCTGGGAACGAGACCATCAGTTTGGACAGCGAAGCTGCATTTTTCTGAGCGCCTTTTACCTTTCCTGATAAGAATTCGAAAGGGGGATTGAAGGAACGGGTGGGTTTCGAACATTGTACCCGTTTGAAAATCCTGCCCACGTCGCTGCACACATCGATTTTATTCTCCCATTTATTCAGTGTGTTTTGGCATGCAAGTATCGAACGTCAACTTTTCCAATTTGACGTTCTCTCTCTTTGTACGTTGGCCTTTCAAAGTTTTTCCGTCCCCGCAACCAGCGAGCTGCGTAAGCGCACCAGGCGTGATGAGAGGGCGCGCACGGGAGAGGGGTAAGCTTTTTTCCTCTCTATGTCCTTGTGCAACTTGCGAGGCTCAGTAGTTCTGTCAACATTGGGAAGCTTGAGCAGTGACGACGTGAACGAGAACGGGAGAAAACCCTAACGCGTACCGTATGGGAGGCATATTGCAAGCTTAATATATTTAGCTCGAAATCCTTAACGTAGGTAGTAACGGGACGGAGCTGCAAGTACAAAAGGGGTCATATAAGGTTTAGGGGCAGACATTTCTCTCCCACACTGCCTTGTCGGGGACAGGAAGCAGCGAAGAACTGTCACGCTGGTATAAGCGATCTTCGGGCTAAAATCTCGGGGAGACTCGTCATGGTACAACCCTTAGGCCTAAAGTCTCCAGAGGTACCGCTACTGGTTATTTTTTCCCTCTTTTAAGACTTTGACCTGGGCATAGGCAAAACGCCCTAATGGCCTCACACCTACCACATGGGTTACGCCTGAGAGAAGACTCGAATTACTGATTTTCCAAGTTGCCAGGGTGGTTGACGAACAAACACTGACAATTGGACTTTTCGTTCAACCACTGTGTTGAAGCCTGGAAAACCAGAGAGGGAAAATACTGCCATCCAAAAGGTCACGCAATTGAGTTATTATCAAAAAGAAAAAATTCTACAGCGCACGATACTTTCGATAGTCGCTTAGAATTAGGGCACAACTTACAACTTAGCTTGCGCCCTTGAAGTTTATACTCAGTAGTAATGAGTTCATTCTCGGCCATCACGGCAACCAAACATCCATCGAGTCTTTTCTCGATTAATTTACGCTGTTAGAAACCACTACTGAAATACACCTGTACTGACATAGGCCCCGTCCACACGTATCCGTTTTCATTTGAAAACGCAACTTTTTTTCTCCGTTTTCAAAAAATTCGCGTCCACACGCACACGCGAAAACACTCGACGATCAGAGTTGGATGCTGTGACTTCAATGACTGACTTTCCGGCACCAAGTGCAGTTTTCAATGACTTTCAAGGCCTTGAAATTTTAGTTTTTAAATTCAAGGACTTTGAGGGCGCGTGCGAACCCAGTAATTACCGACAAGAAAGTAAGTAAAGTAACACTTAATTTAATGCTGGAGGGTAACACTAAATAGCTAAAAGCTAATAAACCTGTGGCCCTCAAAGTAATCAAAACAATTAACAAAAATATGGTGGTGGTAGGAGACGAACGAAAACTTTCGCCGCCCTTTTTTCGCTCACGGTCCAAAACATCGTCTTTACTGAGCTGCTGAGCATTCCTGAAATGAAATAAGGTCGCAAAGTCAAAGATATTCGTCTGTCTTCTGTATGGAATCGTTTTTAAAATTGCCAATAGTGGAGTATAAATTAACTTGCGATAATCAGCAAGAGATCAACAGCAATAGTTCATAGAAAACCCTGAAAAGACAAATTTACCCGTGCCTCCTAACATATTCATCTTTGGTCCTTTCCTTTTAACTGTCTACTTTTTAACAACGAACAATAAATTATGTTTTCCTCTAAATCGAATTTCGTGTTCCTTTAGTTGGTTCAGAGGTTTCGAAGATTTTTTCTCGCCGCGTAGTCAGATAGTTATAATGATAATGATGATGATAATAACTATATTCGCTGTTGCACTCTACATATATACACATTTATAATATAGATAGGATCCCACGCGCGCTCTGACTGGTCAAAAACCCATGTTTTATCAGAGTATAAAACATAGAAAAAGAGTCTTTTATTGTTTTTCGCCACATTACCTCTATATCATAAAGCAAATGAAGAAGCCTAAGCCGTGTATTACACTGTGATAAAACACTCCGGATATTTGAGAACACTCGAGAAATGTAGACAACACTGGCCTGCGGCTCGTGTTGTCTACATTTCCCTCGTGTTCTCAAATGCCCATCGTGTTTTATCACAGTGTAATACACGGCTTAGGCTTCTTTATTTGTTAAATATAGTAGGACAGTTAACACACACTGAAATTAAGTACGATTAGTACATCTAGAAGGTTGAGCAAAGGGAGGGAGCTATCTGTTTGGTTGCCAAATGTAGTTTTGGAATGCGATGATAACTTTCCTACCCACATTCGCAACGTGAAGAAAAAAAAAACTCGCACTTTCCCCGAGGTCAACTCCGCGTTCACTCAGCTGTAATGTCCATGCCCCGTCTTGCCCGGTCTAATTCTGGGAATTAAGCATGCGCATTACACCTTACATGCAAATTTGACGACATATCTAGTCACAGCCATCTGCAGAACTTAACTTGGCCTCTTTCCGCCCAAGTAACAAGAAAACTGGGGAATTTTTATGCATTTTAAAGTCGTACATTAAAAACAGTTTTTAAAATAAATTATAAAATTTTTTCTTACATTAGCAAACTTTCGAATTCCAAATTTAACAAGTTATCTTTGTAAATATTTCCTTATTAAAACTGCGTTGACGATTAATTCTCTCTCTCTCTCTGTCTCTCTCTCTCTCTCTCTCTCTTTCTTCAGTTCTCTTCAGTTTAAAATGACTAATTGTGGACTGCCTTTAAAATGACAGCATTTAAGTGGTGTCCGCATAAATTTCCCTAAATCGGCAAATCACCCCTTGGCCGGTACTTTTTACGTCACACTGGCAAATTGGGGAAGGTGATGACTTCAAATTCATCTTCTTCCTGAGGAGAACAAAAAACGACATCGCATAAATGAATATTCAATCCAAACGCAATGACTTACTTTAAGAGACGATGTGACAAAGTACAATATTAAAGTCTCTTAAAATTACGAACAGCACAAAATAAGTAGTTTAAAAATGATAAAGATAAATAAAAAACAGTCATTATTCTCGATACGTCCCCAAAAAGCTTGTTCCAGCAATGTCTAATTACTTGACCATGGGAAGAACGTATTTGCGTACTGGTTACAATTCCCCTAGAAGACGAGAAACGCTAGTGTCCAGATGGAAAACCTGTCTGTGTGAATTCGTCAAGCAAAAGTCATCAAATTTTATTTTATTTAATTTTAACCGTTAGTATGCATGAATTCGGACAGTGTGTTCTCAGTACACCATTCAACGACTCCGACAGGAAAACATAACAGCGATACTACAATTGAGCGGCTCAATGCTCCAGTCAATTGAAACCCCGGCCCCCCGACCCCCGGGACTTGTTAAAACTTGTTAATGTTAAAAAACGGCTTATCACCCCGCCCCCGGGGCCAAGACTTCTGTTAAAAGACCCGCATAGCGGGGACATCCGAACCAAGTGAAGAAACTCAACTCAAATCGAGATCGTTGGTCTACTCGTTGTAAATGTCAAGGTTTAACTGTTTTTCGTTCTTTTATTAAAAATGCAGCCTCTTTAATAAGCTGCAATCTCCATTTGCGCCGGAAGCTGGCCTTAGATATGCCGAATTTGCGGCAGAAATCCACTGTAAAATCGGCTTTGTGTCGGATATAGCGAATGGGTCATCCCCAAAACTACTTCAGAATTATATGGATCTTGGTATTATATGAATGCAAATGAGCGTGTGTTTATAACGTCAAACACAACAGTTCAGCACATAAAAAGACCTGTCTTCCGCCGGAAAACGACACCAAAACGTCGCTAACGACCCACCCTTTATAGGATACTCTAGAGATACCTGAGCCGATATCTCAAACGCTTCGTACAATAAGGTGGATTTAAAATAAGCTATTTATTTAAAATAAATTTCAAATTGGTATTGATGAAAAGGTTTCTACATGCTTTTATTCCAAATATCCTCAACAATAAATTCACTCCGTATAAACTTTGATCAACTTAAACTTAATTATAAAATATGTAATTATCTTGTCCTTCAAAGGTATTCTCATCATGATTCAATCACTTAAAACTTAAACAAACGTAGATAGGCAACTTGCCCTAAAACTATGTACAGTTGAACCTCTCTAACGCGAACACTAAAGGGACAGACCAAAGTGTCCGCATTAGAGAGGTGTCCGTATTACAGAGGTCACCAAGATTGCATCATTTTTAAGACTCCATTGACAGTTTTAAGTGTTCAGTAACGAAAAATAGGCCCAGTGTATCTAAACTGACTAACATACGGTATTCAGACACATTGATTTGTACATCTCAGTTACAGTACATACTTTATACGAATCGGTTATTTGAAACTAAAGGAACTACGTACAACGTAATGCTTCACCTAAAAAGGTAATAATAAAAGTACAGTTCTGAAAAACGTCTTTCCGTAGTTAACAAGTGCAGCGAACAGTAACTGGAGTAATTTTTTTAATCTTTATGCCCTGTATTCATTCTAATCATTCAAGCTTTAAAATAGTCTATGATGTTCTTCTGGACGGCTTTCGCGAGTCGTTGTTTAATATACAGCGACTGGGCTTTTGAAATCACCTTGCATAGCTCGTCAGATAAATGGGATTCACCCTGTGCACAATTTATGTCCAAAGGATTTGAATTAGGTACAACATTGCGCTGGCCGATTAGGTCTATCGAACGTGCCCTAAGATGAATGTAAACATGTACTCTTCAGCAGGAAACAAAGAACTGCGATAGTCAATTCTTTATCATCAACCAACTGACGGGGTTACACAATGATACGACGAACGAACGAACAGATACAAAATGCGAACTTGTTATGTTTTAAAAAACTATCACTGCTAACTGGAATATTAACTACTCGTGGTCCTCCCAAGGGAGAGACCCTAATTACGACTTATTCTTCTGCTCTTTCTTCTTTTCAACAATAGACCTATCACGGACTGGAAGTAATCTTGATTTGAAGGCACATATTAATTTACTCGCACGTGGCATATTGGTACACAAGGGCAGTTGCGCATGCGAAAACTACATGCCTAAAGAAAAATATGCAGGAGCGGTAGCGGTACCTCTGGACATTTAAGCCTGAGCGGTGTACCATGACGAGTCTCCCCGAGATTTCGGCCCGCGGATCGCTTACACTTGCCACTTTCTGATACCTATCCCCGATAGGCAGTGAGGGAGAGAAATGTCGGCCCCTAGACCATATGTGACAGATCCCTTACGTACTCGCAGCTCAACTCCTTCTGCTCTATACTATGATTTGGAGCGATATATATTTGCGACTATAGTTGTCATGTCTTCCATATGGTACGGATATTTTTTGGTACTAATTTGTAATACACGGAGTTGGCGCATGCGCATTTGCTAAGCATGACAAAACAGCAAAACGAACCACGCATTTTCCGGTAAAACTTTAAAGCGCTGTCGTTTTTTCAGACATGTTTTGTTTTGTTTTATTGTTTGAATTCCGCGCGAACAAACGAGGACAATAATTTCACGTATAGAATGACATTAACGTTTCTGGTTGGACAGGGGATGGACAAAAGAACTAACAAGTTATTCAAAAAGAGCAATAGCTCCTAATAAACTAGTGTTAACAGTTAGAAAATGTTCGGTGCCTTCAGCGACTCTCCCGGACATTGGTTGGTTACAACTGTTTCTTTTTTCGCTGTTATATTCCCATAAGCATCTGTTCAAAAAGGTTGCTGTGAAAGAACAGCAGCATGTAAAATCGCTATGGAGATGTACAACATTCACATTTCGTTCCGTTTTGTTTTCCTTTAGTTGAGTTTATTCCGGTGTTGAAAATGCAGTTTAGTCGATTGAGAATGAAGAATGTTTGGACCTAACAGAGAATCCAGCTGTCCGTAAAGTACATACTTTATAAGAATCAGTTATTTGAAGCGAAAAGAAAAAGGTACTAATAGGAGTACAATTTTCAAAACTCCAGTTGAAGATCAGTGAATAAAACGTTCATACTTGCGTAATCACAAAATCGTGCACACTATATGTCAACACCGGATCACCAGAGTGTCCGTAATAAAGAGGTTAAGTTTATATGACTTCGCTCTCTGGGGCCGAGATTTAGTGTCCGTTGTCCTTATTAGAGAGGGTCCGTATTATAGAGGTTTCTTATTTTAGAAAACGGGTGAGAATTTTTTCGGGACAAGGGGGAATGTCCGTTATAGAGAGGTGTCCGTATTAGACAGGTGTCCGTAAGGAGAGGTTCGACTGTGCCTTCTCCATGAAAAGTACTCTCATTATGATTCTGTTACAATTTTAACAAAGTGGGTAGGCAACTTTCCCTCTAAATTTGAATACACGCCTTCAAAAATATTTCCATTACGATTCAATCTGTTAAAATAGACTCCTTCAAAAATACACTCCTTCAAAAATATTTCCACTAAGATGAAATCTGTTAAAATCTATTAAAACAAAGTCGGTAGGCAACTTTCCCTAACAAAATGTGTATCAATTGGTGTTGTTCTTAACGAAAGCTGACTTGACACCAAAGCTACCTCCAGAGAATAGGTGGTTACTATCTTGGTTACTATGATCTTTATCTACACACATTTGAAAACAGAGGTGAATTTCACTCGTTTCAGTCCTGAGATGACAGATTTACCGTATTAGATTGTTTCAACAGATTGAAGGCTTTGCTGTTTAGTCCTCCGTGTTAAGTCCCCGCTGTCCCCCGCTTTAGGTGATCGCGTGCTGTTAAATCACCGCCCCACGGTCCCGGTTTCAATGCATTTTGTTAAATCCACCGCCCACCGGGGCCAACGCGCCGTTAAAAGTGCGTTAAATCCCGGCTATGGAAGCGTTAAATCCCCGCTATGTCCCGGGGGTCGGGGGGCCGGGGTTTCAATTGACTGATGCATAAATGAGACTGTTGTAGGCTCCTGTTCGGTTGTGCATCAATCACTGGTCATGTATGCCTACGCCGATCGTCTGCTTAAAACAGGACAAACAAAAATTGCCAAGTTCACATGCACATAACAAGTCACCTCTTCATCTACTTGTCTCATGTTGTTCTGTTGATAACAGTTTTCACAAACCCTTTCAGGGTTCGTGTATCCAAACTGAGGAAGACGAATCCTTTGCTTCGTACAGTCACCGCAGAATACTTGACCACAAGCTCTACAAAACCGCAAAATAGTTCATAAACAAGAGAAAATAAAGGAGATTAGAAAGTACATCTGCCATGTTAAGGGGTAATTCGCCTTGGGTTATTTTTAGCTTACACGGAAAAGGATGCCCACGCGCGCTGGGTTGATGTTTCGAGGAGGATTCCAGCTTCGTCGTGGAGGACATGATAGTTGCTTGGCAACCGGTGAAGGGACAACTGAAAAGGAAGTCAGAGTTCCAAGCAGGAATCGAACCTACGAGCTCTGTAACATCGGTTGGATCAGGCCCCCTCTAAGTTATTTATCCAGGTTGTTAGACAGTGTCCTAAATGGTTTATGGGCGCGACAATGTAATGTGATTCAACGTAGGAATGCAACTTATTAATGATGGTGATGGTGTAATGCACCCGTGAGAAAGATGACATGCTAGTTGCTCGACGTCGAGGATTCGCAGCTTCGTTGTTATTGTAAATTTGTTGATCCTGTTTCTGCTCTATTTTAACTAGTTAACTAAGGAATTAATAATCATTAGCACGTTACTACTACTACAACAACAACAACAATCTTTATTCTCTCTTGCAAAATATTACAGACTTTTGCGACTGAGAGAGTCGTGAATTCTTCTCCATCAACCCAAAATCTCGTGAATTCGCACGCCATTTTTGTTTCGTGAAACAAGTACAAAGGGGCAATAGCGAAAAAATAGTCCATACCGCAAAATACTGTTCATTCTCTTCAGTTCACTTGACTTGCAACAACTAGGATTTCACTGACTTGCAGACCGAAAATTCCATTCTGGCTCTCCTTTCCCTCTACGGCCCTCCCTCTGGCCGTTTTAACTTCGGGGTCAAAAGTGATTTCGAGCTTGTTTTGCTTTTGTCTCGCCACGCGTAGGTATTGGTGCAAGACTCTTGTGAGACTTTGTAAGCCAATCAGAAGCAAAAGCAATACAAATTGTGACTTGCTTCATCACGTTTTCCCGCGCTATAATCGAGCTTACTGCGGGTATTGGTCACGTACTGATTACGTCACGTACTAATTTGTCTGTGTATGTTGTAATTCGCCAAAATAATTGATATGGTTTCGATTTCACGACGCTCGATTGAAAAGCGAACCACCTTGCAATGCATGATAACTGAGAAGCACCACACGCTTGTGGCTGCCCTATCTTTTTGTAGCTGGCTTATCTTTTTAGCCCCATGGTTATTTGGGCAGCCTGTACGCTTTTCTATTTTTGTTAATTACTTTTCTATTGTTGTAAACTATCGCTGAGTACAAATAAAGTTGTTGCTGTTGTTGTTGTTGTTGACAGGAAAGTACTGCTCTGTAATTTTCACTGGAATGGTCACGTGTTAATTCATCAAGCCTCGAAACTTACGTGACATAATGCAGCTCCTAACACTACTGGAAATTTTCGTCACAACTTTCGGGTCAGTCAGTGACAACTCACCTGCAGTGATGCTGTTTAGCAACAATATGGAAAAAGACAGACAAATAAAATGAAACAAATTAGTGAGTGTAAGTACACAAAAGGCGTCGGCTTACAGCTCTGTAAGTAATTTAGCAATGTAAACAAAGCAAGTTCATGCAGTGTTACTGAATCCACTCAGTTCACAACTCAGCCGCGCCTTTGGAAGGGCTGCAGTATTCTGGCAGGGTGGGCTCTAGCAGGGCAGGGCTAAGTTGATCATAACAATTAGGTATGCGTAGAGTAACAAAAACAGCAAACAGTCTGGCCACATATGCAACAACCAGCAGTTGTAAGCGGAGCTGGTCCTGGACAATGTCTCAGCAGGGGACAGGGTTGACCCTTGTAACGCTCTTAATGTTTAATATTATTATACCTTTCGTCTAAACTGAGTGAATCTCTGTTTGCAGTCTGCACATTCCCGAGCCCTGTCGTCCGGAACCCAAATCACTGAATCCAGCGGCTTACTGACAAGCGGCTTAAACAGATGAGCAATAAATGAGCTGACAACACTATCCACCTTCTCAATTGTCGACATATAAAGGTAGCATCTCAACATGACCACTTCTTATTCATTTTATCGAGAAGGCTTACTTCCAAAATAAAAGATTAATTTCTTTCTTTTACTTAAACATCGGTACAAGTAAATGATTGAAAGGTTGAAAATTGAAATCGACATAAAACTAGACGTGAATCACGTATAAATAAAACTATGACAGCAAGCCAATCTCGGCCGGCGTATTGACCACGCCAGTGGCAGGGAACTGCTTCCTCTGTCCTCACCTCTGTGTCACCGTCGTCATCTTGAAGGGCGGGATCTTGTTTTGACCAGGCAGTCTCGTCAAATCTTAAGAAATAATCCACCCACAAGCGAAGTCTTCTTGGGTTAGAAACTGGAAACAACGTCTACAAGCAAAGAACACACCAGGAGAGGAAGACTGAAGTGTTTATAAATAGTACTAAACCCGGATGATGTGATTCGAAACTAAGACTGGTCACATCCTTACCTCATTATACTTCTTATAAGTTGAATTTCTAAAGCTTTCTTCAACGGCCTTCAAATGGGCCCACAGTGATACTGTGAGTGTGGGAACAGAAAGCTTCCATTTGTCATGGATGTTATTACATAGGAAGTTCCCGAACCTATTAAAACAAGGGGATACTGTAAGAGCCTGGTTAGACGCAGTCTGTCCTGTCCGTTTCCAAAAGTAGATTCTATTTCCCCTCTTTAGCAACATTCTTCTGGTATATTGTGATTGGATTCTCTGAATATCCAGAGATCACTCTGAGGCTTTCAGGGCCAATAGGCCATTTCCGAATTCACGTTAACCTCTTTTTCAAAGCGAGTCTAAGTGCGAAAGTTGTGTGATGGTAATAAGTTTTACTTTGCATGTGAATAAAAACTCATTTTCATAAGAAAGACTTCGCACTTAGACTCACTTTGAAGAAGAGGCTGAAGCGAATTCGGAAATGGCCTATTTCATAGCAATTTCTAGCCTTAATTCTTTGCTGCATAATTCTTAACGGGGACTTCAAGACCAAAAAAATATTGGTATTTGCCAAAATAATGGTAACTGCCAAAAATATTTGTATTTGCCCAAAAAACCTCAGAGTGAGGTCTGAATATGAGGCGATCAGTTCTTCACAAATGTGATTACCATCATTTCATCTAATACAATGGTGCAACATTTCTGCTAATCATCATCTGTAGGATAGAATCTTAAGAAGAGGGACAAAGGGAAGAAGGACAGAACTGAGGGCTGAGGATAGGAGGCTGGAGCACGGACTGAAGAAAAACCTTGTACCGCAAGAAAAACAACTTGCCATTGCGAATTCACATGTTCTGCTATCCTTACTAAATAATCCGAATTAAACTCAAATGCGCTTGGATACTGCTGAACCATCTGCAAGGCAAAAAAAAAATGGTATCGCGGTCATCGTGAAATCAAAACCGGCTGTGACAACACCGTGGCAATTTGGTCCTGATTGCTAAGATGATAGCACCTTTGTTCAATTCAGCCAAAAGATGCCTCAAACGTGTTTAAGAACACAGTTAAGCAAATGCCGAAAAGACCTCAAACACTGCTAGGATAACTGACGCCTGGAGAAATAAGTCAGGTAATTGAACAAACCTGCCATACACAGTCCAAGAACTGTAAAAACACAGGCGACCGCTGACTGGGACATGACAAATGTCCCAGCCTGTCACGGAACCGATGACCAAATGATATCCATTCTTTCTCGATTAAGACCTTTAAATGGCGAGAGAAATAAATTAACCACTCTCCAGCAACAGTTAAAACCAAGGGTCGTTCAACGTACTTCTTGCGTGCAGCTTACCTGGAAACCAGTTATTGTCCTATAAAATGGGTCCAATAGCAATTGGGCAAGTGACGTCAGTTGTGACGTACGGTCCCAGCCGTCACTGCAGTGCACCAGGGCGGCGACACCTTTATCAACAAACCGTGCAATCGTCACAGCTCCCTGAGTTACGATAGAAAAATGCATACACACTACGATGGTGGTACTAAAGATTATTTGTCAAAGAGGAAAGCTATTTGTCAAAGCTGTCAAAGAGGTTTAGGCTAGGGTTAGCTAACCCTATAAGCGAGTTTCAAACTTCTCATTAATTGTGAAACAGTTCATACAAAAGCTCAGACTAAGAAGCACTTTCCTTTGCCGCTAATTTGGTTTGTTTCAGACGATACCTTGAGTATGGATGTGATGTACGCAAGCCACTGAGTGGATTCAAGGTGTGAGAGCCACTTCTTCTGCGCAGATGACTCGCACACGCCTTGCAATCGGTACAGACTGTCACGTACAGCGTGAATGTTGGGGATATCTAGAAATAACAGCTGGCAGCCTTGATAACGGTTTACTGTATCTTCTGTTCCTTTGCCCTTTGATATAATAAAACAAGTACATACATAACATACACATCTCTATTTGGTGAAGCAGCTAAGAGATTGGCAACTAAACTGATGTCGTCGTATAGATCTATACATATTAGATGCTAAGATGAACAAAGAATAACAAGGACAATAACAACATTATTATAACTATATATAATGGTCGTTTCTCTCATATATATAATAACTTCATCATAAAACACTAAAGGATGAATTAAACATATAAGCCCTCTTAAAAGATATAAAGAGCTAGCTAAAATAATAATAAAATTGGCTCAGCTGCTGTTGAAAATGTAAAAGTAAAGTTCTGCTTAGGTTATTTTACCTTTAGCATGTTTCCTCCGGCTGCAAAGACTGATCTTGCATCAAAGATAACAAGCTTGTCGGTACATTTATTGCATTTCCTTGCTGTACTGATGACGAATTCGTCGTCAGTTGAATTCTAACAAGGACCCAAACACAAAAGCACTGGGTAAGCTTTCATGACCTGCTTTCCTTGTTTCAAATATCAAACTTCGGATTGTTAAGTACGCAATAATGCGCAGCCATGTTCAATGGAGTTGTACCTTAAAAGCTGGACCAGTTTTCGGCTGAGCGCATCGCATGATAAAATTTCCTTTCCTGAAATTGTACCAACATAACACTGGCAGACGTGCCTGTAAACAGGTAAATTTGATAACTAAATAATTAAAACAAACCACACAGACACACACACACACAAAAAAAAACATTAAACACTAGGACCAGTTTACCTTGCTTCTAAATCCAGCACACTCTTTTAACACTGAGTCCTGTTGATATAAAAAGGTTCACAGAAAGATAAGTTTTAACTTCTTCCCGTTCCCGTTTCCTGGTAAGATTTATCTTGATTCTGGTTCGACACTTCAGCGTCCCTGCGCTCTCCTATACTTTCGGCAAAATCGGTACTGAGTAAAGTAGAACATTTTGTTTGATAAGTCTGTGCTCTTAATTAGGCTCGTATTTAGTGAGCTATTTCATTTTTTCATAGTATGGTCTGGCACCACTAAAAAGAAGATACAGAAACTCCAGCAAGTTCACAATCCTTACTGGTCTCAGGAAGTATGATCTTATGTTGCCAACCCTAATAGATGACGGTAGGATACTAGTATGATGCACAAATGTCTAAACGCCCTAGTTTGGAGCTACCTTACTAAGAAGGTTGAAAAGCAACGCTAAATTGATGCGATTTATATAAGGCACTCTAATGACATCAACCCGAGCAAGCACCGATCATCCTTGGCCCAACGCTGCTTTTTATATTCGCGCTGCAAAAGATTGAATTGATTTGGGCCATCAGTTAAATAAATAGGGGTTATTCACCAGCCCGCAGGAAACTGCGGCCTCTGCAGGGTGTTCATTAGGCATCGGAGATCGGAGAATTCTCCGCCTACTACGCAGAATTCTCCGGCTAAATTTTGATGGCATGGCCCCCTAGAGGGGACCGAGCTTCGCTCGCTCCCTCACCATCTCCTGTTACTTTACACTATTCTCCTGCTACTACGTTTCTTAATGAAAACCCTGCTCTGTCTTGAGTACCGCCCGAGCCGTATCCAAGACCTCGGGCACAGTTTTTCCCAATACGGACCGACCTAGGCTGGTGAATAACATTTTTATTTTTTTCTAAAACACAACGAAAGGCGTGCGAAAGACCCGAACATTTTAGGGCTGTAAGCATGCAGACGATTCCGCCCGCCGTGGGCGGGCCGGATGAGAAAATTCCGCCCGCCCCCTGAACTAATCAGATTGCAGGATTTGTTGAATTCCACCGGCTCACGCACTGAAAAAAAAAATCTCTTATTATTAAGTTTATAAATAAAACGCCGTGAAAACCCACCAGTTTCAGTGATGTTTATGCCGGCTTTTATGAAGCATTTCATTGTTGTGATCTCGCATTTTATGTATTTGATGTGATTGTTGTGTCATTTATGTGTCATTTTTGTGTCATTTATGTGATTGTTGTGTCATTTTATGTATTTGATGTGATTGTTGTGATTGTTGTGTCATTATGCATTTTATGTATTTGATGTCATTGTTGTGATCTCGCATTCTATGCATTTGATGTTGCAGCAGTTGCATTTTCATTTCGTTGTGTGAATTGGTAGTAAGAGTTCATTTTATCAAGGTCCTTTGGTTTCGCTTATGGTGTGCCATTTCTTGATGCACAAGTCTCGTTATTTGATAGTCCTAACCCTAACCCTGCCGAATAAACTCACCTGTACTTCCGCAGGCACATAAAACAATGGAGGGTATGAAGTACAAAGCAGGAATTCCCGGTTGATTACACTCACACGCCATTCATCCGACACCTAACAAGGAACAATGCCCTCAACTAGAACACAGGAGGCGGTGTGGCCCAGTGGTTAGGGCGCTGGATTTGCACGCGGATGTTCCGGGTTCAAATCCCGCTCTGGCGTGCGTTTCTCAAAACTCCCGAAACTTTCCGGGTGCCTTTCGGGTGACATAATTTCCTTCGTATCTTAAAAACGAAGACGTTTCCAGGCATGAAATTTTGTAAAACATTTGCCCTTCCCTATCTTGAAAACATAGCAAAAGACCAGCTTTTTAGAATAAGTGGATCGCTGTTTTAGAAATGGCTTTTCGGGCCCGAAAAGTTTACGGGACTTTCGAGAAACGGGCCCCTGACCACTAAATAGACTTGTCTTCAGTGGTCCTGAATTCAACTCCACCAGGCTTTGTAAATAGCCAACTGGTTGCCTCCCTTCCAGTTGGGATTCTTAACGTTGTTCTGTTTATTTGAATTGTTCCTTTCTATACATGGCCCCACAAACTTGAAGCTTTAAATATAACCGTGTATAAAGAAAGGTACTTTACTTTAACACTTGAAAATACCTAAAAAGCCCAGCGGCCTAGTTCCCTGGCATCTTTCATATCCACTACAATTATTGTTATGACCAAACAACTTTTGGAAGCCAGTCATCATGGGGCAGACATTCAGTTGCTATAGATATTAATTTTTTGGCAAATTAATGAATAAAGAAATCAGTCTATCCTCATGATAGGTTCATACAATATTTCACTATCAACAAATTCAAACACATTTCAAATGAAATAACTGTTTTCATGTGCCAATCAAACAATTCTAACAATGCATGCATGTATTTTCTGTGGTTTGACTCAGCTGAGGATGGTAAAAGATTGCATGAATAAGGATAAAAAGATGAGGATGGAAAAAGATTGCAAAGAACAGATTGTGGGCTACACTCTACTAGTGTTCTAGCGGGACAAAGTCCAACCAACTAACTCATATTTCTTTCACAAGCACAAATGGGTAGAAATGCTCTATGCCATAGATGGGTTCCATACCAACTAACCTGCTGTCTTGCAAACTCCTTATGAAAGTCATAGACACACCAGCCACTGAGCTCAGTTTCCTTTGGCAGAACTCTGAGGACAACAAAGCACCTCTTCAAAATCACCAGAGATATTATTAATACCAAAGTAACACAACAGATATTACTACCCCACGTTTTGCTTTAGTTTGAAAAGATAAAGTACACAAGCCAAAGCAACTTCATTCCTATAGTTGTACATATAGTTCATCAAATGTTTACTGTTTATTGTTGTTGTCGTTTATTGAATAGAAAAATATACATTGTAGTCAAGTGACTGTATTACCTGTTTAAAATGTACAATCTCTATTATTATTATTATTATTATTATTATTATTAAATTGACTACACATACAGATATTTGAGAAAAAAGTACTTATAAAAACCATAATTATTAAAAACTATTGGAAACAATGAATCATATCAATTCTAATTGAGAGTTTGTGGCTTCCATAAGATGATAATAGAAGATAAAAGAGTTCTTCAAGTGGTCTGTGTGGCAGAATGGGACAAAAAGTTCTATTTCATCTCAAACTGTGGTGGTTAGCCTTTGGCAGTAAAAGACTTGAAGGCTTGTGGCTACTGTCCTTCTTGATATCATTAAACAGTTTATGGGACAGAGCCTCTCCCCTCTCATAAAGGGTGGGGATTCCAGTCTCAGAGAGTGCCTGCCTATAAGTTAATTGAGAGAAAACTATGCACATGGCAGACTTTTGGATACGCTCTAGTTCGCCGATTAAACAATAAGGAAGACAGCTGTGGAACAGCTGAATATTCAAGAACTGATCTAATAACACTGCAGTAGAAAAGAATCAAGTCTCTGCAGCAGATTCTGGCTCATTTTAACTCTCGTAGGAGATACAACCGTTTTGCTGCCTTTGCAGTGATTGAACTAATGTGGTCCACTGATATCTCACTGTGACAGGTGCCTGCTCCTTTAAGATTCCCAGCTGCCAAAAGTGGAAGCCCTGGAAATCCCAGGCACTCAACTTCTACTACATGATTGTTAATAGATTTATGCATGCTAGCTTACAGAAATCACAGTGTATTTACATAAAATTAATATGATGAGGTTACTCACTTCACAAAGTGCACCGATGGTGGATTATCAACAGCATTCAATACAAGGTATTCCAGCCTCTGATAAAATACACTAATATAAAAATTCAAAAACCTGAAAGGAAGAAAATGAAAACACACTGCTTAGACTCTCTGCATCAATAAAATACATTTCGGTATTTTTATTTCTCCACTTCACTTTAAAGTCACATTCATTGATAAGCTACAATATTGCAGGAAGAGGAAAGGGACAATTCATTTTGGTATCAAGAGAGTTAGTTTTGACTTCATGAAACAACAAACTCAACTTAGGTTTATAATACTAACGTTGGAGCCAGGTCACACTTGAGTCTCTCAGCAGCATTACTGACTCCTCCACTGCCAAATGCCGCTGCTAGTATCCCTGCACCCAGTACCCCAGATGTGCCCTGAGGAACAAGGATGGGGCCATCAGACCCATGTGAACTTACACCTGCAACACTACTGCTACTGCTACTACTTCGAGAAAGAACTTGGAAGCTACTACAACTGCTGTGACGAGTGATGTCATCTGCAGAATCATTCGCTTGGGGCACTTGTGGTTCTTTTGGTTGGGACTGTGGCTGGCTCAGTGGCTGTTTTCCTAATTAATGAAAATTATCAACTTCAGCAATGCAACTCTTTCAAATGATCATGAAAAATGTCGTCTTTTCCACACCTGGGTACATTTGGCAAAATCATCCTTTCTTCATCTTCACAGAATACTAACTGTTGTTAACCTCTAGTAGCTTCTCTCCAAAGTGAAGAAAAAATTAATCAAATCTTAACCCTTCCTAACCCTTTATTCCCCCCAACCCCCCCCCCCCCCCTAAAAAAAAAGACACCCCCACAAACTTGGAAATTGCAGTATAAACTGGTTGTCATCTCACCTTCAGCCAATTCCCCTTCAAACCCTACAGACTGCAAACTTGATTGCTTTGGATACTCCTGGTTATTGGATTGTAGAGAAGAGAGGAGGGAATCTGGACTCAACTGAGTACTGTTGGGATCAGGTGGCATATAAAAGGTGCTCAAATAGTTGGGCTTGTTCATGAAGATTAAGCGCATTGTGCGGAAATCCCAGCATCTAACAGTCAGCGTCTTTACATCGGAGAAACCAGCATTGCCTGCTTCAGTCCTAGACACAACCTTTTGGAGATAAAAGAGGGTGAACAAGCTCTTCATACTGCCACATGAAAATCAGCAATAAACTACTTCTTGTCACATCTTTCTGAAAGAAAACTTACAACAATGTTCCATACCTTACTAACAGTAATGTTAAATATATACCATTGAACAGACTTACTTTTTCATCCTCTCCTCTGTCAACTGACTGAATGTTGTTCAGAGGCACTGACATTGACATATCCTTTGCAAAAGAAATAAAATTGATCACTACTGCCATGTTTTCACCACCAAGATTAATGGTCATCAATATAATCCCCTGATCTAAAAAACTGCCAAAGATGCATATCACATACTGTATATGTAAACCAAACCAATTCATGTGGTTTGATATTGCGTTCAATATCAATATTTATATTTTAATGGTTAAAAAGGTTGTGGTCATTTATCATGGTGAAATACAATAATGCGGTCACTTTGATGTAAACGTAGACAACAACAATAAGTCTGTATGAGGCAATGAGGTTGACTGGTTATGTATCACCTATGCATATAAAGCATGATGAAAATTAATACAGAAATGAATTTATCAGTAATGAAATGTTACAGGGATACTTGCAAAAAATATCCCCCCCCCCCAAAAAAAAAAGAGCTCCAAAGAGGAGTCCAAACTATGGCCTTCAAATGACTAGTTCAGATGTGCTACCACTGAGAGTAGGTTCTGGTGACAAATAACTTGCATACAGCCAGGACTGAAACATCAGTTGCAGTAAAGAAGATGGTGAATTTTAAGCTTGGCAATTGAATCAAATGATGAATTAATTTAATTAGTAATGATGTGGGCATACTTGGAAAAAAAGTCTCAGTGCTCCTAATCAGAGTTAAAACTGTGACCTTCTAATTACTGGACCAGTTTGGATGCTCTACCATTGAGCTTCAGGAGACTCATTGGAGCAAGGCTGTTCAACTACATGTACATGTAGGTTCTGGTGAAAAAAAGCCCTGCAATAATGTTCCAAGGTGACTGGTTTTCAACAGTTGTGATTGGTGCATTTCGATCCTTCTTGTTTCACTAGCTTTTTTTCCCTTAATGATGGGCATAACCAGTTAACCTCATCACCTGAAGACTAGTCAGCTGTACACAGTCAAGACATCATTATCTATTTCAATCTACATCACACATTATTTGCACAAAAGACACTGAATGATTACTCACATAGGTATACCCAGCCGCAGTGAGTCCAGACAGATGACAAAGAATGACTAGTCTAAAGACAAATAACACCTTTGTAACAACTCTCTTATGCGCTAATGTACTGGTAAACTGACATTAATATTAATCCACTATCCCTTGTTCATTATGGTAAATGTTCACTCTATTTCAAGGAAGAGAGGCCATAATAAAAGAAAAAAGAACTAAAAAAACATACCGTAGGTCAGGTTTTTGAAGAATAGTACATTTTATGAACTGAAGAAATGATCCTCACACTTTCTGGACAATTTAAGCAATTGTCTCTTGTATGCACTTGAAAAATTCAAGTGACTCTAATGGGATTCGAACCAACGACCTCTGCGATGCCGGTGCAGTGCTCTTACCAATTGAGCTATGAAGCCACACAGTTGAGAGCGGGTCAATTTGTTGGGCTAATTGACCCGCTCTCAACTGTGTGGCTTCATAGCTCAGTTGGTAAGAGCACTGCACCGGCATCGCAGAGGTCGTTGGTTCGAATCCCGTTAGAGTCACTTGAATTTTTCAAGTGCATACAAGAGACAATTGCTTAAATTGTCCAGAAAGTGTGAGGATCATTTCTTCAGTTCATTTCTAACCCGCACTTCATAATCAGTACATTTTATGTCCATCCTGGCAATTATCTCAAAAAATTCTCAATTGAAATAATGTATCATATCCTCACCTGAAATTTGTAAGGTACAGTCTCCCGATGCCTCTATGCTTACTGACTTCAATCACTACATCATCAAT
Organism: Astreopora myriophthalma; assembly: GCA_014634185.1. Lineage (NCBI taxonomy): Eukaryota > Metazoa > Cnidaria > Anthozoa > Scleractinia > Acroporidae > Astreopora > Astreopora myriophthalma. The sequence continues at coordinate 124,926 of BLFK01000942.1, read as the reverse complement.
GACCATCTCTACCCTTTCAGCCTCACCTGTCAAAGCAATAACTTGACTTGATAGACGTATAAAATGTTTGTTAATCGTTAATTTAAAAACAACAGTAAAGTCATTACAGTTAATTCAATATGCTTTAATCTGAACCCAAAGTGCCTGAACTATCACTTCTGGAGGTGATCTTACCAAAAAAAATAGTGAGGGTACATGCACCATATCACAGACTCAAAAACAATTTATTGTGTTGCACCTTTTTTAAACTAGTTTTTACTCTTATTTTCCAATGTCTTTCATTATGATAATTGGGATAATAGATCATTTAAACTATGAATAAATTAAAACCCCAATGTGTACATTCCAACAGTATACTAAATATAATATCAAGATTCTGTTCCAAATAAACTTACATGAAAGCAATTCCTTACCTGGAAAATCAACCAAAGTATCGCCAAAGGCAACTAGAAGCTCATACCCAGTTTTCTTCTTACAAAGAGAGTATAGTTCATAATCAACACACCATCTTGGAACGGGCTACAAGAACAATAATAATACTGACACTCCAGGTAAGTACCTTCACACAAGAAACATGCTTTAAACCTTCAGCTCCCAGTGGTGACTTCATCAATTCTACTTGGGCTAACAACAGATAATTTTACTGGTTAATGGAGGACCTCTGTGCAGTTAAATGCAATTTAACAAAGTTAACAACAAAGAGTGGCACAGATTGGCAGCACAGCTATCTTCAAAGAGCAGTAGCGGTCAGCAATGCGTGGCTTAGGCACATGCTCATGTGGTCCTTCAGTCACATGGCTGCACTTGTTGGAGATCTTGCAGGCCTTCTTGTGCTGCTTTAACCCAGTTAGCTTGCCCCCCCCCCCCTCCCCTCCCTATTTTTCCACTGCTTGTCAGTGTGATGGGTGCCTGGACACCTGGCGTGGGAGTGGGGGCTCATGACTGGGTTACGGTGATTGCCAGCCATGGGAGTGTTACTCGGTCCAGGGGCTGGCTGGACGACCTCCAGTGGAAGCCCTTGGACATCCCAGGCGTCCAACGTCCATTCCGCGATGTAGTTGTTAACAGAAGT
>BLFK01000942.1:116354-118854 GCA_014634185.1 Astreopora myriophthalma | reverse complement strand
ATAGCAGTGGGGAGGAATGAAAAGAAAATGCTCAGCCTGTCTAATACACACAACAGTTTTCAGTAAGTGCATTAGATAGTCTATCAGTCATAAATTGTGTTAAGACAGAGATTTGTCGGAATTTCATAGTTAATGATTTTTTTGTGGTAAAACTACCATCCATTGCAGCTAGGCGTACACATTTGACTTAGAAAATTATCAAAAGTGGCATGTTTGGCCATCAAACATTTGAAGTTTGACTGCCTGTTAAGCAAGCTTTCGCACCACTTTTACGAAAAGCAGAAGCGTAACATTAAAATTATTGCAACAAGTCAGGGTCAATTTGCTGTCAAGAAGTATTTATCATCAAAATATCACCACCATTTGCTTTAACTTGCTCTCACAGTCATTCAGATGTTGCATGTTTGATCGCCAAACATGCGATGTTTGATATCCAGTTAGATCATGTTTTTTTATGTTACCTATTTGTGCTTAGCTGCAACTGATGGTAGTTACATGTTGTGACTCGGATCTATTTTATGAAGTCAATTGAAATGGAACAAGATGTCATTTGATTCCACCCCACTGTTTAGTGACTACAACACATCATGTTACTTTGCTACCTCTGGCTGTTGTCAGTATAAGAGTAGCCACTGCATCTGTCTTTGTTTTTCCTCCTACAGTTACAGTGTAATGGGATCTTACAACATGTCAGCAAGCATTTTACTAGTTTAGGAAATGACCCTTTTGTAATAATCACAAAAGCGTATAACAGCCAGGAGTGATTTAATTTCTAGTGATTTTAGTGTAAGCTGTGAAGATTATGAGATTGATGGAAAAGAGTGGTACCATTATTTTCTGTGTGGCTACAAGGTAAGTGTAACAAAAATTATTATGTCGAATTATGTGGCTTTGTAACTCAGTTTTTGTCACAGTTAATGTAATACTGGTACACTTCTGGCTTTAATCCAGATTTTATTTCAGTCATGGGACTTTGTTGATTGTCCTTTGTCTGCTTGATAACTAACAGTCATTAGGGTAAGGCATGGGATTTGTGTGTGCATAATCTTGTGGAAATGTCCTGCTACAGACTCCACTGGGCTCATGGAATTATGTTGGCTGAAGGTGTTTTGGGTAATTGAAAATGTAAATGATAAGGGTAAACTGTTATTGTATGCCACAATTTGAATATTTTCTTTGTTGTGGTTGCAATCCTCTAACCCCTTCCTCTGAATCAACCCATCTATCAGACATGCTAATGCTACTGTGCCCTTCCTCAAACAAAAAAGACCTTGAAATAGGGGCCTTGAAAGGATTTATTCATTGTCTGGATCAATGATTAACTCATATAGGGTTTAGTGGATTACATGAAGATTTCATCTCCAGTTGGTTTTAATCTTGTAGTTGATGGGACTGTACCTAAGGTATGGAATGATCTCTCTTTTGTTTTGTATTTTTAACTTTATGACCATGTGCCCCTCACCAGAACTTGTCCTACTATTATGTGTACAATCTCTGCAACATTGTGTTTTGTTGTTGTTGAAGAGTGCAGGCTTGTCTAGCTCCTCTGCATTGGTTTGTTGTTCTGGTCTGGCAACAGTGCATGCCAATGGACTGAAACTCAGTAAGGTGTGTTACGTACCTTCCCTTCTGTTATCTTGTATGTCTGTTTCACCATACACATGTATCTGTTGTATTCATAGACTTCTCAGTTGTTTAGATGTACAATGTTTTACTATTATTCCATGAGCCTGTCATATAGATCTTAAAATTTAAGAAGCTCATATAGAATCTTGGCATAATTTGCTAATTGTGGGCTACCAATTTATTTGTATTTTTGGTAACTACAGTCGAACCTCCGGTAGGTGACCACCTCTCCTCAGCGACCAGTTTTCCAAAATACCAAAAGTTTCCAAGTCAAATCACTATGTTTGGAACCTCTTGTAAGCAACCACCTCTTGTAAGCGACCACAACCACTTTCTTTTGTTTTTAACCTCCCGTAAGCAACCACTTGACAGATAATAGAGAGGAAAGTGGATAATGAAGTGTATATTGTAATGTTATCGCATTCCTGGGTAGTACAAGTGACGGAAATTTCCCAATCAGAAGTACCAGATTTTTTCTCGAAATTGACTTTTCAAATGAATAAAACATTTAAAAGTTAATGTTTGGAAGAAAGTTCTTGTAACGACACGATGACTAGAAGATTGCGTGACATCAAAAAGAACGTTCTGGATTTGGGATATTTATAGAACATGATTGACTTGAAATGTTCGGGGGAATGACAAAAACGCAGAAAGTCCTGGGAAAAAAGGGCACTTGCTGATCAGTAGTTTTCTAGGTTAAAGCAGTATTTTTTCTTCGGTCGCGCTTTCCTTAGTTCCTTCGCAAGTTGTTAGGTGATCTGTTGTATGTTCGGTTCGAAGTTCAAGTTCGGTTTCATTTCTCAGTGATTTAGTGGAAAACGCCACAAAAACAGTTTAAAAAAGTGCACATACAATACACTGTACTCTATCAATC
>BLFK01000942.1:103760-116344 GCA_014634185.1 Astreopora myriophthalma | reverse complement strand
TTTAACTTGCTCTCACAGTCATTCAGATGTTGCATGTTTGATCGCCAAACATGCGATGTTTGATATCCAGTTAGATCATGTTTTTTTATGTTACCTATTTGTGCTTAGCTGCAACTGATGGTAGTTACATGTTGTGACTCGGATCTATTTTATGAAGTCAATTGAAATGGAACAAGATGTCATTTGATTCCACCCCACTGTTTAGTGACTACAACACATCATGTTACTTTGCTACCTCTGGCTGTTGTCAGTATAAGAGTAGCCACTGCATCTGTCTTTGTTTTTCCTCCTACAGTTACAGTGTAATGGGATCTTACAACATGTCAGCAAGCATTTTACTAGTTTAGGAAATGACCCTTTTGTAATAATCACGAAAGAGTATAACAGCCAGGAGTGATTTAATTTCTAGTGATTTTAGTGTAAGCTGTGAAGATTATGAGATTGATGGAAAAGAGTGGTACCATTATTTTCTGTGTGGCTACAAGGTAAGTGTAACAAAAATTATTATGTCGAATTATGTGGCTTTGTAACTCAGTTTTTGTCACAGTTAATGTAATACTGGTACACTTCTGGCTTTAATCCAGATTTTATTTCAGTCATGGAACTTTGTTGATTGTCCTTTGTCTGCTTGATAACTAACAGTCATTAGGGTTAGGCATGGGATTTGTGTGTGCATACACTTGTGGAAATGTCCTGCTACAGACTCCACTGGGCTCGTGGAATTATGTTGGCTGAAGGTGTTTTGGGTAATTGAAAATGAAAACGATAAGGGTAAACTGTTATTGTATGCCACAGTTTGAATATTTTCTTTGTTGTGGTTGCAATCCTCTCACCCTTTCCTCTGAATCAACCCATCTATCAGACATGCTAATGCTACTGTGCCCTTCCTCAGACAAAAAAGACCTTGAAATAGAGGCCTTGAAAGGATTTATTCATTGTCTGGATCAATGATTAACTCATATAGGGTTTAGTGGATTACATGAAGATTTCATCTCCAGTTGGTTTTAATCTTGTAGTTGATGGGACTGTACCTAAGGTATGGAATGATATCTCTTTTGTTTTGTATTTTTAACTTTATGACCATGTGCCCCTCACCAGAACTTGTCCTACTATTATGTGTACGATCTCTGCAACATTGTGTTTTGTTGTTGTTGAAGAGTGCAGGCTTGTCCAGCTCCTCTGCATTGGTTTGTTGTTCTGGTCTGGCAACAGTGCATGCCAATGGACTGAAACTCAGTAAGGTGTGTTACGTACCTTCCCTTCTGTTATCTTGTTTGTCTGTTTCACCATACACATGTATCTGTTGTATTCATAGACTTCTCAGTTGTTTAGATGTACAATGTTTTACAATTATTCCATGAGCCTGTCATATAGATCTTAAAATTTAAGAAGCTCGTATAGAATTTTAGCATAATTTGCTAATTGTGGGCTACCAATTTATTTGTATTTTTTGTAACTACAGTCAAACCTCCTGTAGGTGACCACCTCTCCTCAGCGACCAGTTTTCCAAAATACCAAAAGTTTCCAAGTCAAATCACTATGTTTGGAACCTCTTGTAAGCAACCACCTCTCGTAAGCGACCACAACCACTTTTAGAGCTAAAAGTTTGAAATTTCTTTTGTTTTTAACCTCCCGTAAGCAACCAGTTGGCAGATAATGGAGAGGAAAGTGGATAATGAAGTGTATATTGTAATGTTATCGCATTCCTGGGTAGTACAAGCGACAGAAATTTCTTAATCAGAAGTACCAGATTTTTTCTTGAAATTGACTTTTCAAATGAATAAAACATTTAAAAGTAAAAAAAAATGCACATACAGTACACTGTACTCTATCAATCTTAAAAGAGACAACCTTACCTTGGGGTAAACTTGGTGCAGTAACCATATACTAATGAGGCAAAATTTTGATCCAATATGGTATGAACTCTCGTAAGCGACCACCTAGTCTTGACATGTTGGGTGGTTGCTTATGGGAGGTTCAACTGTATAAGAAATAAAGTGAGTGCTGTTGTTGTTGCTGTGGTATGTATAATTCCATAATGCTGGTGTATAATATTTCTGATCATTGTATTTTCACTTTAAACAGCATGATTTGGCCGAGGTGTGCACAAAGTGTGAAAGGTATATCGGAACTGAAGGAGGAGGGTAGGTTGTTCATATGGCATTTGCTAAAATTACAAATTTAGTCAACTCCATTGTACTGCAGGTGAGTGGAGTTGGAAGCAGATTCTGTCAATTCTGGCATTGAACATTTATAGCTTTTCAAACAGCTGTGCAAACATCACCAAACGTAATATTGGCTTCTATATTTCCCTAAAAATTGTTCTTTCTTGTGGTTTCCAGAATGGACCAATCTATATCCTTTTTGGCTGAACCTGGAACTGTAAGTTTTCTTGCATGTGTCTGTGTGTGTGTGTGTGTGTGTGTGTGTGCGCAACAATAAATTAAATGTGTTTGTGTCTACAACTTACAATAAATTAAATGTGAATTTTCAATGACTTGTTTTAAAATCAGGCAAAGCATATTCAGTTTGATCCAATCAGAGCTTCTGATGTTATCCTACCTGAGGGCATTGTGTTTGTGATTGCAAATAGCCTGGTATGTATTGCATTGAAGTTATATGGTGTAACCCTGACCCTAACCTTCCAAAAGCTAAAAAACATTAACTGAAAAACAAACGTTACATGTACAGTGTTCTCCGTAAGCACAGGTGACCGGTGAAAATCTCCACCTAGTTGCCCCTCACACGCCAGCTACAAAGGGAGAAATATTAAGGTTTATAGGTTTTCTCTTTTGAGCTGTTGTACGTAGTGAAGGTGGAAAATGTCAAAACCGGTCGTAACATTAAACGATGAAGTTTACCTTAGTATATCAGTAGTTTAAGTGGGAAAAAGTATGAAACAATGGTGGCAACAAGTGCGTTTCTTTGCAGTTTCTACCGGAATAAATGAATACTCCCATATCATTTAACCATGGATGTTTCTTGTGTCTATATAATAAGTACACAGTTACATATAGACAATCGAATATGTGGCAAATCTGTGAGAAAAAGGGGATGAGCAAAATACGCAGTAGCTCAAAATCCACAGAAATCGCGTTTCAAAGAGCCTCCAAATTCAGAACTTTCCCAGAAGACCCCCCTCCCCAAATTAGAGAGCGGCCACCTCCTCCCACAGGCGGCATCTTTGGTGGGTGTAGGGTGCACTGAGCCTTGATACAATAAATGGGAACTCGCCCCCTACTTCAATCTTTTCTCCTTCTACTATAACATTTCGGGAGAACCCTGTATGTAAGTAATCAGCATTCTCTCATCTTTTTCGCTTCAAGTCCAGTTTTTCCTTTCTGCTTCATAAACATAAGAGTTAACTTAAGATAATACAGCTATAATTGTTGCTGTTACTATCTTTTTAGGTAGAAATGAAAAAATCTGCTACTGCTGGAACCCATTTCAATGTCAGAGTGGTCGAGTGTCGCTTAGCAGCTAAGGTGCATGTATGGTGGTTACCTTATGTTAATCACTATGTAGAAAAAAACTTAAGCATGTGTCCATGATGTTGAGAAAGAAAGATACCTTGTAGTTTGAGCTTTAAGGTGATTCATGTCATCTTTATGTTTCCTTTCCTTAATTGCTGTAAATTTGGAAGCAAAACAATTAAATTTAGACTCAGGTGAAAGTATCACATTTGAACCAGAAATAAAGTTGACAACATGCCATCAGTTGGTTATAGAGGGATGGATATTGCAATGCTAATGGCATCTTGAATAGGGCCCAAAGCAGACATATTATCTTTAATTTTCTTGAAAATCCCATGTTTCATTTCTTTCACATTAATCTTTGGCACAGGCTTTGGCTTATGCATTCAACCTGAATGCCCATGTAAATAAAAATCTGTCAGAAATTAAGCAACTTTCTCGTGTCAACAGGTGTTAGCTAAAGTCAGTGGTCTTGATTGGAAGAGAGTGCACCGTTTGAGTGAAGTGCAAGAAGCCAATAAAAAGACTTTAGATGAAATGTAAGCTACTTTATGAACATGAATTTATTAGAAAGTGGATGAACTAGGGGAGGAACCTTACTGAATATTTGAGAGCAAGGCAAGTACAAGATGTTTCAACAGTGGGTATATGCATTTTTTCCAATGGTGTCTCAAAATAATTATCTTCAAGTGAAATACACTACACAAAAAGTGCTCGAAGTTGGATCCCCAGAGTCCATATTCAGTAGCAGGTTTGGACTAGGATGTTCCCAAAATGTGTTTTGTGCCCTAGAGTTCCTGAAATGGCTCTTTGTGTTCAGGACATTTTTTCTTATCATTAATAGTATCACACCCATAGCAGTGTAATGTATCGGAATCAAAGTCTATATTGAAGAGTTGGTGTTTTGGGACTTTGAAGTATTCCTTTCTGTATTCAACTGTTGTTTTTTTTCAAGGGTTTTGGGTTTGGCTGTAAAATAGAAGTTTCTTCAACAGTAACAAGATTCACCAAATGAAATTAATCATATATTGAACTGCGGATATGAAATCAAGTGAAGCTACTGTATGATGCTCGCAGTTATGAACGCAATTTTAGCAATTGCGTAGAAAAGGACTTCAACAGGGTCATTTGTGGGTTCAAATGACAACATCAGTGGCTTCATAGCTCAGTTGGTTAGAGTGTTGCACTGGCATTGCGAGGTCACAGGTTCAAACCCTGTTGAAGTCCTGAATTTTTTCAAGCTTTTCTATGCAATTGCTAAAATTGTGCTAATAACTGCAAGGATTATAGCTTCACTTGATTAGTAACAAGATTAGCAAATAAAAGTTGTCTCCATATTTGATGTAGGGCAGAGGTGGTCGACGCTGTTCTTAAATCAGAGCCATATACAAAAATAGAACTGTGCGAGTTCTTTGGACTGTCGGTATGTTGGCATAGTCTTTTGGTGGTTCATCTTAGTCATTCCAACACAACTGATACCTATCCCACCCATCCCACGCTCTAACCACAGCCACCAAATCCCAATATCCCCAATCCCATTTGCAAATTAATTCTTATGATGAAATATTGGCAATTTTGGTCTTACATTAGTCATCACTGTTAGCACAGCTGTAGTAGATACCTCTGTTTACCGGTTCTGGGATCAGAAAGGTGTATAAAGGGGTCATGGTAAGCAAAGAACAGAATCTTGGAAGGTCATAAGTCATCCAATTTTAAATATCAATGGAACTCCCAGTGAGAATTTGCCTACTGTTTTCACCATCAAGTTCTTTCAAGTATCAGCAAATCACTCCATTGCACCAAACGTGATTCAGCCTTTTTTCCAATGCAAAGGAGGTAATATGATGTGTGATCATACAGAAATGGTAGGATTGCTTACCCTATCTTTCTACATATTAGGAAGATGAGTTAGTGAGTCAGTGCATGAGTCCATCAACACGAGGAGTGAGCAGCTTTAAACTTCACGACCGAGCCAAGCACGTGTACTCAGAAGCTGCCAGAGTCCTCAAGTTCAAAAACGTTTGCAAGGAAAGACCTGCTAATGCTATTCAGGTTAGAGTAATTCATAAACCCTACCAAGTATATACCTCCCAAGTAAAAAAAATATGTACGTATTGATTGGTGTCATACATTAGAGAGGTTCTGGTTGATTGTTCATCTACATAGTGACATGAGTTTAGGAAACCGATTCGACTAGGTGTGAACAATTTTAAGCAGGGTTCTACGTATTTCCCAAGTTTGGTACTGGCGTTTCGGTGATCTGTTTGGTGTGGTTCTTGGTGAGGCTATAGTTTGTTATAAAGCAATAATTTGGCCTGGTTGCATACAAGGGAGCATGTTATCCGTTGTTTGTGATAGGTTTTAGGAGGACTGATGAATGAAAGCCACGAAAGTTGCAGCAAGATGTACGAGTGCAGCTGTGAAGAGCTTGATCAGCTGGTATCCCTGTGCAGGTACGAGAGTGGAACGTCTTTTCCTATAGCATTTTAAATAAAATTTACTCGGCACCTTAAAAGTGAGAAGAAAAGACTCTATATTAGTTATACACTCCATGATGCAGTCAATTCCCGATAACTTGAACATCCAAGGGAAATAGAAAAGGGTTCGAGTTGTCGGGAGTTGAAAACAAGTTTTTTTTAATTTTGGGAAGTTGAGTCAAAATGAGCAATATTTTTGAACTTTAAAAATCAGAAGGTAACACATTGTTAAACAACAACAACAAAAAAGCAAAGCAGCATGGAAGGCTAGGTTGGTTGAACTTTGCTGGTTTCGAAGAGAACGACGTCGGACCACTGCTACAGAATAAAGGGACGCGTGACTGAGCTGACACGTTTACGTGTGTAGTGCAAAAAAAGACAAAGAATACACGGTTGCGTCAAAATACATTTCATGGTTTTTGACTATGTTTTCAATTCTCACGTCTTGAAAAGTGAAAGGTTCGAGCTCTCGAGAGTACGTTTATATCGAAAATGACCTGCTCCAGGGAAACGAAAACAGTTTGGTCACAGGAAGCCCAAGCGTACTTCGAAGGTCATCACAAAAAAAATCTAATATGTATTTCGAAGAAATAAAAGCAAGTCTTTCATCAATATGAAGTCTAATCTTTTTTTTTCCTCTGTAATAAATCGTCTTTTAGTCAACTAAAGTTAATGTTCCTTGCATTATTACGTGCAATTTGGACATTTGTGGCTAGAATTTTAAACACTCATATGTACCGTATGTTGCAACGACGTAATAATCATAATCATTCAAAATATAACATGTAAAGCCTTCTTACCTGTATTCCATAGCCGCCTTGTGCCTTTCAGCCGTTTTTAACGCCATTTCGTTGATTTTCCTTCCTACGAGTACTGGACACGTTATTACGTGGGATGCCACAGGCAGACCACGTCTAAGAATCGGTAGGGTTTCTTTTTCTTCGTGGTCTCATATGGCAATTAGCCACGTTCTTGTGCTTCTCACTGGAGTTAAGCCCTGTTGGCTGGGGTTACCACTTGGATGGATGGGTGACCATGCATAATATCCATGTCGTTAACCTTTTCTTGTTTTTTTCCCTTTGCTTTGTTGTTTTTCTTCTTAGACACAATTTTTTTTTAAAAGAAATTTCCAGTATCATGCGGGAAGTGTTATAAGCAACACAAAAACAACTTCTAGTGATCTAACCTGCACCTTGAACTCGGATCTGGACTAGCCTTTGTACTTTTACAATTTCTGGTTAACTGTTTGTGCATCCCACGGAAACGCCCTTAGGCGTCTTGTTTTTATTTTATACTGGCAACATTTTGCCGTACCAAATGTATAAGGCAAAAAATACGAAAACACGTTACACCCTGTTTCCGACAGAACGATTGTTATGTTATCAGACTGTAAAACTGGTTTGATACGAGGGAGCAAAACTCGGGAGCAAAAGTTTTGTTGCGCAACATATTTTTTCGCTAGAAATCGTTGGTGCAGACAAGGGAGCTTTACTCCGGGAGCGTGCTGCGGGAGCAAGCTCCCTCTGCTGCGGGAGCAAGTGTACCGGCCTTAAAATATCTTGTGTTGCGTTTCCAGGCAGGCCGGAGCGGTTGGGTCCAGGCTCACAGGCGCAGGGTGGGGCGGTTGCACGGTGTCGCTTGTGCCAGAAGCAGTCCTAGGTGATTTTTTGAGAATGGTGCGTGATGGATACTACGCCGCTGACCCGGAGAAGCTCGAAAGGGTGCCAGAGAGTTTATTTGCTACACAGCCTGGCAGTGGAGCAGCTTTATTGGACTTTGATACATGAGCAAATATGTTATGACATTAAAAATCTTACAAATATCTGTCTGGAAAAAAAAGACAGGCAGTAGTTGTTCGAAGCAGGGTTTGCGCTAATCTCTGCTTCGAACAACTCAGTCCAGTATTCTAATGAATCTGAACGTAGATTGCAGCGGATAACAGAAGAACGACAGTTCAAGACGGTTTCGTGCGGGATGGGTGGTCACACGCTTTCAGTGCTCACATTAAACGTTAGTGAAAAAGAAAAAAGTATCGTTCGTGATTATCGAGGTTTTTTAATTCGATAATTGTATTCTTTGTGCGACCATGCGACACCCTTTGGCAAGGCCTAGGGACAAAGCTCCGGATACGTTTTTGAAGGTACTGAGACTGGAAGCCTTTGGGATATTTAGAAAATTTCACGATATTTAGAAAGAAATTATGATATTGAATATTTTCTTTTGGGGTTTATGAGTTCACGCTTGCCTTTTATTTGCCGTCAGCAGTAATTCGTCCAACCGTTTTCGCCATTAATATTACATCCACAACAAATTGAGAAGGATTTTTTGTTTTTGTTTTGTTTTTGTTTTAGAAAAAGTGACCAACAGAACCTCATCACTACTTTGGATCATCTACAACTGAGCCCCTGGATACGCTAGGCCATTATTTTTCAGAGTATGACTACGTCACTTTCTTGAAAAAAACCCTCATTCTCACTTTTTAGCTTAATGAACATTTAACATCTCATTTCTCTTGACAGTCATCAATTTGGTACACCAGCATGGTCGACCTCGTTCGCAGGCTCTCTCTCTCTTTTCCTCCCTCGCTTGGGAACGAATACGCCCTATACTCTATAGATCTTTGCCAGTTGTCCAAGCACCTACTGTGAAATTTTTTTATTTTAAATTAAGAGAGGGCGAAACCTTTTCCGATTGGAATTGAAAAGTAATTTCATGCAAACGGGCCGGGGAAAAAATAGTGAGTACCTACGGCCACTTGCTGATGCGTCACACAACCAACCAACTGACATTCAAGACTCACTGGGCTCATGATTGTTGAGAATCTGAAATATTAAATGTGGGTCGAAAGCTTACAAATGCCTGCGACTGAGACTGAACCTTTTATGGGTCTTGTGGAGGCGTTATGAGTCAAAACGTAACCAGCGGAGTATAATGTATTGGAAGAGCGGGTTTATGAATTTCTCGGATATGGAATTCGCGCGACGAAGAGGGGGGTTAAAGTCATCCCCGAATGTCGCTCAGTAACGAAGGAGATCATGTCTCGGTAACTCGAAATACCCAAGCTGATTTCATGGACTCGTACACTACCCTGGGACTGACGGAACATGAAAGGAGAAAGAAAATTGCAAGAAATTTTAGCTATGAATCCGTGAGAACTGAGGTCGGACCTCTTGTCTAGAGTTTCATGACAAAGGACCCGAAGGCGTTCAGTAAGGTTGTGACAGTTGTAAGACTTTTATATGAACGACTCTGCTTCATCAGACAATAAATCTCTTGCTTTCTGGTTTTCCATAAGCCATCATCTCCTCATAGTCATCTACGCAAAGAATTCTGTTGTTAATCAAGTAAAATTTGTCCCCAACGCAAAATCTCTGGTGACATCTTTGGCAGGAGAAGCACTCTAGATGATAGACGTTCTCTCGTGCTCGCATCACCATTTCAAACGCTGGAATAGTCTTGCAGCAAACTGTACAGAAGCCTTTTGTTCCGAACAACCTAAAGGCGACAAAATATGAACAGTGAATCATGACTATTCGTGGCCCGCAGTGCATCGAGGATCACATCCGGAGGCCGCGAGGTCAAAGCTACTAGTTAGCAAATTTCACCTCCCTTTCCAAAATTTTCCTTTGTGAAACTGGGAGTGACTAAAGAAAACAATTGAGGACGGCAAACCGGCAAAAATAAAGGCATGAGCATCGAATGAGTTTTAGGGTTTAATACCCGCCTGCAGTGTTCAGAGCAAGTGATTTAACTGCCGATCATGATTCAGGGAACTTTTAATTTTCACTTATCAATTATTGACAATGAAACTTGCAGTTCTTAGTTTTATACATCAGAGCTGCCATAACCGAAAAGCTTTCTTAATGGAACTACCTGCAAGACTGATGGACAATTTGCGGCTTCTGCCTTAAAAGCTCCAGCAATACTTTTAAGACTTGACATGATGGAAGGAAGTCCTAAACCATGAGATTAAATTTCCTGACAGTCCGACTAAAGTGAAGTTTATTAATGTGTAAAGGCTGCTCTTTAGCGCGATGAGTTAAAAGGAAATCTTTTCAATTTATCCGCATAGAAAGGGCCAATTTACAAGTGTACCCCATTTAGTGTTTCAAGAGAGAGAACAAATTATTTGCACAGGGACGTTGTTAAATGAGACTTGTTACTTAATTTTTTTTTCTTAGTATCTGTCATCGTTAACCAAATAAAAACGAAGACTAAATAAATCAGTCTGCTATAATAAAGAAGACTGACTTTTTAATATCACAAATCTCTAGAACAAACAGTAAACTTTAAAAAGTACATTTAACAACATTCACCTCAAATAATCCCTCCTACAGAGGATTAGATTTGCCTTTGTGTACAAAGTAGAGCCAACTTCACCGAGACGACATTCGCAGCAGCCACATTTCAAACAATCTTCGTGCCAGTAGCGATCCAGCGCTTTGAGAAGAAAGCGGTCATTTATTGGACAACCACAACCTCCACACAAGCGTTTATTCGGGGGCTCTTTAAGAAAATCAAACTTCTCTGTCGCTGACAACAAAACAAAAGATAACCGTACTAAATAAATGTAAAACGCGTCAATGGAGGGATTAAAAAATCCAGTAAAAATCCCATTAACTTATGCGTCCACAAGATTTGAACTTCATCTCTTGTTCAATGAAGTTGTTACAAATGTTAAGAGGAGAGTGATTTACATTTTAAACAAGCAACTTCATCGTGTCATACTGAAAGCATGTTTATAGAAACAGTAATCTTAACCGATAATATTTGGTTTCTGATCGGACATTACCACCAAAAATAATGCCCATTGCTGGAGAAGCAAGTGCCAACTCGATGATATTTTGAGCCGGACTCAGTCGACAGAAAAGATATCGTTTTGAAGTATCACAGTTAGGCAAAACAGATACAAAGCAATCCAACAGCCTTTGTCAGATATAAATCTTGCTTAAGTTTGCCATCACTGCCGCGGCCGTGTTTACGCGTTCTCAAGATCTCCCAGCAATATCTGATAGCACACATTGAAGCACCAAGATGCGCATGTACCTCACAGATACTTACCCATGAAGCCGGCCTTTCCTCGTCTACTTTTAGTTTCTCTTGTTGTATACGGTGTTAGAACTAGGCAATATTTCCCTCAACTATGCTCCCGGCTAGGTCAGGAAACCGACTAATACGATATTGTATGATCACCGATCTCTATATGTTCCTATTTCCTGTCCATTAGTTTGACTGTCAATTATTACGTTTCGTTAATCGAAATCCAACTAGAACTTGGTCGCTCTCCTTTGTTCTGTAAGTGACACATTTATTGTTTCGTTTAGTGCTTTCGCTGCAGCTAAAGTGTCATTTGTCTGTCTATCTAACATCACTTGATACTCGGAGGTTTCGAGTTCACGTTTGCGGTATCGCTCGCGATCTTTCGGGGCATTTAGAACTGATCACCAAATAAGCTATCACTTATGTGAACAACTTTCTTCGTCACTTAAGCAAGTTATTAAAAGCAAATAATGTATGTTGGTACAACGAAAATTAAGAATTTTTGACGGAGCAAATATTTTGCAAAGCCGATTTCTCCTATTGTGCGTTTATGTGCATCACAGACAAGTGACAACTAATTTTTAACAGGACGCAATTAACATTTTCCCAGAAATTGCCTTGAAAACATTAACGGCTTTTAGCAGCTCTCTGGTTACTGTTACCAACAACTGATGCTCTGGATAATTCTTCCCTAGGAATTTGAGAACGCCTATATGTGTATCAGGAAGGCCGGAAAAACTGAATTTTTGTCGAGTTTGAACTTACACGTTTCACTGTGAGCCATGCCTCTCGCATGCTTAGTGTCTGAAAAACCAATTATGTTCTCCGAATCACAGCTTTGAGAAGATCATTACCACCAACTAAATTGGATTTCTTTTGTTTAGGCGAAAAATTAATGAACTATCATTACTAACACATACCAGACCTGGCGTGAATCAAATTACTTACACGTCAAATGGTCGATTTTCTTCATTTCTTGATCTTGTATAGTATCAACTATATACAGACGATGCAGTAGGTTGGTTCTTAAGTTGATACAAACCAATTCCGATCTTCTTCAGAAGTTGCAATGGCTGGGATGCATTTGGCAAATGGAATTTCGACGAAGACAGATTGCTTGACTTGTCACTGAATTATTGAAAGCGTATGTTGATCTATGGTATGATGAATGCTACTGTAGTACGGGCGGGCATGCACGAGGCAATTTAAAATTTGAGTATTCCACTGATCAGGGACGCGAAAGAGTGTGAACTGGTCTCACATTCGGAATCTTCTTAGAAGAAAATGAGTAATGATCTGGGGTACTGAAATAACACGGCTGCTAGCCCACTGATATGTTGTTCAAGAATTCAGTTCAGGCAGAAAGGCTGCGGGTGAGTTCAGTTATTCCCAGACACAAAGGCGCTGCAGTGCATACCACCAGTGATCCTGATTAGTAGTAACCGCAGTGAGCAAGTGAGAAAACGAGCATCGTTAACTGACCAGGAACACGGAACATTCCGAACCCTGAGAAATGACGAAAATTATTACAAAAAAACAACAACAACAGAAAAAGATAAAAATAATTAATTAAAATAAAAAAAATTGGTGTCAT
>BLFK01000942.1:79427-103750 GCA_014634185.1 Astreopora myriophthalma | reverse complement strand
GCAGTAGGTTGGTTCTTAAGTTGATACAAACCAATTCCGATCTTCTTCAGAAGTTGCAATGGCTGGGATGCATTTGGCAAATGGCATTTCGACGAAGACAGATTGCTTGACTTGTCACTGAATTATTGAAAGCGTATGTTGATCTATGGTATGATGAATGCTACTGTAGTACGGGCGGGCATGCACGATTTGAGTATTCCACTGATCAGGGACGCGAAAGAGTGTGAACTGGTCTCACATTCGGAATCTTCTTAGAAGAAAATGAGTAATGATCTGGGGTACTGAAATAACACGGCTGCTAGCCCACTGATATGTTGTTCAAGAATTCAGTTCAGGCAGAAAGGCTGCGGGTGAGTTCAGTTATTCCCAGACACAAAGGCGCTGCAGTGCATACCACCAATGATCCTGATTTAGTAGTAACCGCAGTGAGCAAGTGAGAAAACGAGCATCGTTAACTGACCAGGAACACGGAACATTCCGAACCCTGAGAAATGACGAAAATTATTACAAAAAAACAACAACAACAGAAAAAGATAAAAATAATTAATTAAAATTAAAAAAAATTGGTGTCATAACTGGTATCATCTCCGAATATGAATGGAATAGAATATATTCGGTCCAGTCATCGCTGTCCAGTCATCCAGTCATCGCATTGACTTCGTATGGCGAGTGAAATCTTGGGGGAGTAGAAAATCCCCCTGGAGGTGGGTACTCTACCTCCCCAAATTTCGCTTGCCACAATTTCCAGCCACACGAAAAAATATGGGACTGTGGGGCGTCTAGAAATTTACCGTGAATGTGAATCTCAGGCGACCAAAATGGGATACCTAATACAAACCCCCGCCGCATATCTAGAAATACCAGTTTATTCAGTTAATTTATTTGTCTGTTTGTTAATAGGTAATTTAGTTATTTAGATTATGTAAATATTGCTCTTTTCTCTTTTCTTTACCTGCTATGTTTCGACAGATTTTCAAATAATGATAATTTTTTCATGTCCCGGAATGTTTTCCAACGTAGTGATTCACAAAGAGAAAATGCAAAAGTAGAATGACTTCGTCTCCTTGGATTTGAAGCACTGAACTGCTAGATTAAGGCTGTGTCATCAAAATAGGATATCCAGAAACTTGGACGTTTTGGGAAAGAAGTGAAATGGCACTGAAATTTCAGGAAAGATATATTCTTTTAATGCTAGCTCACAAAATTTTAAATAGTTTGTTTTTCCTTCTTTCCCCCACTGTATAAAGTCATGCACCGTTTCTTCCTTCTCCCCTCCCCCTGTCGGTAAAAAGTGATGCTTGTGCGTGGAAATTTTCAATTTATTATCGCTTCTTTTACAAAATGGAAAGTTAAAAGGTAATTTAGTCATCTTCGGAAATTGAACTATCATCTGGTGTATTGTTTTCTGTTATGCTCGTCAGTTTTTTTTCATCTTTCCTCTTTCTCGGCTGCTCCTCTCTGTTCCAGTCTCTCATCTTCGCTCCCATCATAAAATCATCACGTAAAATATTCCACGTTGCGGATTTTACAGCAGTGAGGTCATGTGCCTGAAAAGATGAGGCGAATACGACGGAAGCCCATCCATAAATACAACAAAATTTCGGATTGCTGAGACCATGTCGATGGGGTAGTTTTCTTTGCCTCTCACCCTTCCCACTAAATTAGTTGTCCGATTTGTGTTTTTTTTCATTTCCTTACCATCTAGAGTACTCTGGCAACTCCTCTTCTGGGAGCCACATGGGAGAATGACCAGGGACCTAGCAAAACTTTTCCTCACTTTTTTTAAACTTGTGGTGGTTCTATGTAGTTTATCCTCGACAGGACTCGGTAGGGGACTCAGAATGTTTCCCGTGACATGCTTGTTACCTACCGCGATATCTGGCTGCCCCTGGGTCCTCGGTTTGTCAGTGCTGCTTTTGAGCATATCAAGAAACGCAGACTTGGACATGGACTCAACAGCTATAGACAAGAAAATGTATAAAGCTATGGTTGGTTTTCATCAGAAGTTTCCCCTCCTGCTTGATGACTAAGTAGTGAACTTTGCTGTCACCCAACCAATCTCATCACAGACACAAGTTTGAATTTACTAACATGTACACGTATTAAGAAGATTGTGATGTTTTCAATTTTCGCCCACAGCCGAACCCTAAACCCAGCCTAAAACCGAACCTAAAACCAATGAGTGGAATGGACTATAGCTGCAAGGGAAATGTGCACCTTTAACAAATCAAGGATTTGGGAATTAGGTGTCACCCAGATGTTAGGTAAATTTATTTGGGCACAGAAATTAGGAAATTGGGTTCACTTTAAGTTGTGTTAAGGCTTTTTCTCACCTTTTGATTTTTTAGCCTCTGTTGGAGCTGAGTTCAGTCTGCTTTCCATTTCTTTCTGGTGCTTACTGACAGCATTAAACAGCTTTACAACTAAAATTATGCAGGAAGAATTAAATTATTTAAAGAAACAGTTAATTGGCAACCATACATCTAGCAGTAGGGTTGAGTTTCTTTACAAATGACTGGAAATTCCAAAAAAAAAAAAATCAATCAACAACTTGAGCTACTAAAGTACAACCTTAAGGCTCCCATTTTAGAGATCACATGACCCACCAATTCGTTTCAACAAAGTATTTTTATATTTCAACATGCCAATAAGACAAATCAAACGAAGGGCTCCAGCTAAAAACAACAGAAGTGACTTCTGGGTGGGTATTTTGTCATTTAAAAAATTTGTTGCCAAATTCTGTGCAACAAACAGAGCTTAAGTTATGGAACGAATTGTCCTAAGCTGTACACAGCAAATGAAAAAAAATTGAGGTGAAGGAGGTGATAAAACAGCACACAGCATGGGACAGTTAAATCCACAATTGAAATTAGTCACAAATTTGAACAAATTAGAGACAACACAAACATGAAAAGTCTTTTAGGCTCTTCTTGCCTGGAGAGCTTCAACTGGTTTCAGTTTCTGCTATTTATGATGTCAGTTAGCTCTAATTAACAGTTACCTCCTTGTGTCGCTATTCCTGCCAGTCTCTTTTCATAATCCATTGTTGAACCATCAGGTTTTACCCTGTCTTTTCCATGTAAGGCCTGACGATCATGCCTTTTCAACTTAAAGAATAGAATAATAAGGCAGATTTCAGTTGCATGTAATATGGCAGGTAACGAAAAGAAATGCCTCAACAGAAATTGCATTCTGTTGGAACTCAGTGTATCTCACCTTTTTTGATACTTTTTCTTCTTTTGTCTCATCTTTCCGCTTTCCAATCTTCTTATACTTTGCTAACACAGGAAGCTAGAGACATGCAATAATGAAATAGCACTCCAGTTACTTAAAAAATGAATTCTAATAAAAGCCCTACCCTTTGGTAATAACAAATGAAGTTCAAAACCAAACACTGGCGGATTAAATAAAATGCCAATCTGTATGCCATACTGCAATCAAATTTTATAAAATAACGACTACTCCACATTCATAATAGTTATTACCTAGTATACATACCTTGCCCTCTGGAAGTTGCTTCTGAAGAATTCTTGCCATAGCATCTGCCCAGCCTTCATTCACCTTTACATTGTCACCTGCATTATTTACAACAGTATTATACTTTCCACTAGACAGACACAGTACAGGGATTTTTGCTTGGCCTGCAAATGGTTGCACACAAACAAACAAACTAGAAAGGTAGCAATTTGATTGGTTAAGTGAATGGAGACGAACCCACGTGGCTGTTGATTGCTTTATAGGGGCCATTTTTAGCAGAAAAATCATCAAGGCCTCATTTTGATCGTTTCATCTACTGGCAGATGAAACAATATTTTTCGAGGTCAAACAAAAGTCACTCTAACTTTTAACACAAATACACATGTTAACTCTTCCAGATTACCCAGAGGTCTCTCTCTCCCTGATAATAGCCACCTTCAGATCGGAGTACGACTTTTCTGTTCCGAGTACAACTTTTCCGTTCTAAGCACGTGCATTAGGTTTTCAGGTCGAAATTTGTTTAGTGTTCGTGCTCAGAAAGGAAAACTTGTACTCATAGTCATACTCATACTCCGATCTGAAGGTCGCTCATAGCGACTTTTAGATTGGGGTACAAGTACGAGATTTCCATTCCGAGCATGCACACTTGGTAAATTTAAGTAAGCAAGTAAGCAATTTTAAGCAATTTAAGCAATTGCTTAAAAGTGTGAGGATCATTTCTTAAGTTGATTTCTAAACCGCACTTCATGATCATTTCTTTCATTCATCATTCCTTTCACGGGGTAACATGCACGAGCCCAACACATTGACCTGCTCTCAACTGTGTGGCTTCATAGCTCAGTTGGTATTAAAGAGCACTGCACCGGCATCGCAGAGGTCGTGGGTTCGAATCCCGTTGGAGTCGCTTGAACTTTTCAAGTGCATATAAGAGACAGTTTCTTAACTTGTCCAGAAAGTGTGCGGATCATTTCTTGAGATGATCGCACTTTGTTCAAGAGGAACTTGGGCGAAATGTTCTTTTTCTTTGACAGACATTAAGGCTTTTTCCAGTACAAGAGTTTTACAATTGGTAAAAATATGCAACGAAAATGAAACTTGGGATAAATCTTCCATTTCTAACCTATACTCTTCATTCCGTCCTCCAAATCAAAAAGAGTTACACCGTTTCCTTCTTTCCCTTTTCCTTCTTTATTCTGGACCGCCATGTTGCTTCTGTGTTTAACAACTGACCAAAGATCGCAGGCTCGCGATGGGAACTTAGTCTTCCTACGGCATGAGTCCGAGCATTAAAATTGCGATTTTGGGCCGAATGTGCACCCAACTGCATTCGAACTGCAACGTCGTCTGTGACAGACCATAGTTTCTGCTAACTATGGACAAACATAACAAATAGCCTGTTCCAGACGTTCAGTTGGTAAACGGGGCGCGATAGTACAGGCAAAGCGAGGCGGAAATGAAGCGGAGGGGGCTTGGGACGGGCGAGGGAGGGAATTTTTCCCCTCTCCATTTTTCGTCGCTTTATTTTCGCCTCGCTCTCCCTGTTGGAACACGGGCTACATAACAAACTGTGGCGCGGGCTGATGACAAACATGACGTCACTACATGATTAGCTGGTCACAAGCAACCTGAAACCCAGGATCTCATTCTTTTCCTCCCTTGTCGTCGTTGGGTCACGAGAAACGAGTGCACGCAATTAACACTGCAAAGACAACGCATCACACCAACGCATCGCACTATGAAGGAAAGACTGACATGAAGGCTTAACTGCAGAATACCCTGCCACTTCTGACCACTTTACATTGTTAGGATTTAGCAGCGTTCTTTGAAGAACGAGTCAGAATACAATATATGTTATTCTTATTTAATAACATGCAAATAAGTGGCATACTCATTGGTTTCTTCGCTGTAAACTAAGATTAGCCGATTGTTTGTGGTATTTCATGGGCCGAGTGTGCACCCAACTGCATACAAACTACATAAAAAACCGTGACGCAAATCGTAACAAACATGACGTCACTATATGCTCAACTGGTGACGTGGAACGAGTGCACCCAACCAAGGACATCACAGTGGTTTACCGAAAGAAGTTGAAAAGCCAAGTACGTGACAACGATGAAGGAAGAAAGTATCCGCGCTGATCGAGTGGATTCGCATTTCTTACAATACAGATTAGACAGAACCGAAGTGGTGAGTAGAATCTACATACATCGCAGCGGTACATCCTTATTTACCTCCAATATTCGGTATCGTGCATGTACATTCAAGTTGTTGATTGCGTTGTTCCATGTGTGTTTTCCTGTGAATTAACTGTCGTTTTGATTACGCCCGTGGAATATTACTTCGTTCGAGTTTCCATTTATTTCGTTGTGTTTCTTTAGAGTTTTCCTCTGAGTTTGCGAAAGTTAAGACAGTGACCACGTTAAGTTTGATGAAACAAAGTTTCAAAAGTTAGTGGCTTTACTTTTGGAGGTTATATTTGCCGTTCTGTTCACTAGACTATTTTAGAATTTCGTTGTTTTACTTACAATGAGAGAAAACGACAACAAATTTAGTTTCCTTCAACGTTACAAGTGTACGTGTCACATTAGAGTTTGCGGGCATCAAAGCATGTGAATTTTAAGAAATACAGAGAAAGTTACGAATGCTTAGTTACGAAATTTCCCACGGCAAGCTATTGTAGCTGGTATGTCATATATTCTTGGGAGTCGCAAACGAACTTCGGACTTCGAACTACCCGTTCACTTATTTACATACTGTTTACTTCTGTTTTACAATACACCTTATTAAAATGCTAATCGGTGAACGGGTATTCTGGAATCTAGCCGGAACTTCATTGGATCGTGAAGGCACTTCATTTGATCATGAAGAGTAATATTCACTAGCTTTATCTTGATGTACTTAAAAGTGTTAAATTTTTAACCGCACTATTAAACGTTTTCGCACAGGAAACACCGACCTTGTTTTTGCACCCATCTTAGTTTTTACGTTGTGAATGCACGCATGCGGAATAAACGATTTATGGCTGGAGGAATTTTGGTGTAAACTCCCTGGGTAATCTGGCCATTGTAGCGATTTGTATGAGCCCCTCACATGGTTATCAGTTTTGCTCAAACAGAGTCTTTTTCATGTTCTATCAATAAATAGAATTTTAAAAGCAATAGATGCTTTGATTGTTATTTTAAATTTTCTGACTGTTTTTTCTTCTTTTTGGTTATGACCCTGTTATCCAGCAGGGGCCGGTTCCTGAAAGTTGTAATAACTCTAAATGCGCTGGAATCAGGCATATTTATTCCTGGAATAGAGTTATTACACCTTTCAGGAACTGGCCCCTGGTATTTTTTGCAGGTCACAGGTCATTGTTTTACTAGTAGTTGAGCAACCCTAACCCCTTCCTAATGCTAACCTTAGTCCTAAATACTACATTAAGACAATGTTTAGGCCTAAGGTTAGTATTAGTAAAGGTTAATTAAGGGTTGTTTCAGTATTGGTAATAAAATGACCTGTGACCTGTAAAAGATACCAGCCGCCTGTTATCAGTTAAAATATTGGCCGTGTTTTGCACAGCTACCACTTAATTTTACAGATGCCATTCTAAGCTAGATAGTTTAAAAGAAATTGTCATTGATTTCTCAGCTAATAGTTAAAATTCCATCCAATTGTCAGCTATCAGCCTTTATGAACATGACGTACAAAAAAAACAAATACTTTTTAAAAAGCTAAGGAAAATCACAGTTCCTCACATTGGCACAGAAAAATATAAACCTGAAGGATTCTTCCAGCTGTAGTTATATGATGCCTTCAAGAAAGAGCAGTATTGCTCATTTTATGGATATTTTTATAAATTCAAGATCAGCTTTTAAGTTTGAGTTTTGAGACAAATAATGTAGCATTGTGGAATCACAACAAATCTGGAAGAGCTAAAGCTACCGCTGTTTTGTTGTTTTTTTCTTTTTAAGGTTAAAAGTATTGGTCCTAAACTTGTTCCATTTTTGAAGACTGTTTGCGTTTACTTCGTGGCCTGGCTCCCAGAAAGTGAGAAACCAACAGTCTTTGCTGCCATCCTCAAAATTTTACCAATCCTTTGCCTGGGTGGATTTGTTGGCTTCCAGGGGATAAGTCTGAAGAGAAAGCATAACTACAGCAGGCGTATTCTTCTAGGCCTTCTTTTCTCAGGAATTGGAGATGTCTTGCTTGTCTGGAAGAATATGTATTTTATCCATGGGATGATTGCATTTGGCATTGCACATATATTATATATCAGGGCTTTTGGATTCCAGCCATTTAAACTAAGAAATCTGCCCCTACTGCTGTTGTGTTTATTTCCTGGACTCTTCATATACTACATATGTTATCCTGGACTAAAAGGTAAACTGGTGATTGCTGTGCTGATTTATGGTTTTGTCATCACTGGTATGTTGTGGCGGGCAATTACCTGTGTCCAAAATCAAATTGAGGAGAATGGATTGTGCAGATGGACTAGGATGAGTGCTTGCTTTGGAGCTATTATGTTTTACATCTCAGACAACCTCATTGCTCTGAACAAATTCTGTTTCCCCATTCCATGGGAAAGAGCTTTGATTATGACGACCTACTATGCTGGACAGATGGGCATTGCAGTGTCAGCTTTTAATGTTGAGGAGGAGTACCATCTGAGAATAAAGAGCAGTAAAAAGTGCCAGTGATTTATTGCATCTTTCATGGTAGATTTAGTTGACAAGACCTGGGGTTCATTTTATTATGACTGTTTCATCATCATCTAGTATAGTTAGAGCTCACCCAGACTGGTGTATGATTACATTTAGTGACAGAAATTACTGGTATTCTTTCATTTTACTTTTAATATCAATTATTATTATTAGATAACAATAAGCATGTTCTTCAGAGCTTGGTAGTTGAAATCAATGTTTAACGACATTTCTAAACTCTCGCACAGTGTGACCTTTAAGGAGTATTAAAGGGCATGTGAAATTCTCAACAGTATCTCCTGTTTGAAATAACGATTATCGTTAATTCTTAACTTGCTCTGAATTTATGATTACTAACTTTTCGTAACAGAGCAAATAAGAAAAAGAAATCCCACATCCTTGGATTAGAACCCGGAGCTAGATGTAGGAACGAGTTCTTACCACTGCACCATTGAGGAACAAGATGTTGAGTAAATAAAAAAATAGATATTTATTCATGTCTGGCATAGAATATCACTTCTCTACATTGATTACAGCCAAACCAGGTCAAGTGCACACCCCAAGATTCTAGTAATAAGTGGAATATTTGAAATTTGACTGCACAAATAGTTTTGTAACATGACCGTTGTGAGAAAAAAAAGAAGTTCTTTGGTTGAGGTTGTTTTATTTATGACTTCAGCAGATTGAAGCAAGTTTTAATGGATGGTCAACAGTTGGCATCATTAAAACCAAATGGTCAACACAGATTTTCATGAACATACATTTGTAATCTTTTGCAAAAGGATAAGGTGAATACTAAAAGACTGTTTTATTGATTGTGTACTTTGTTGAACTGTATGTACTTTGTGATTGATGAAGTTTGTTCAATATATTTTAATGTTGTATTTGAGGACCTGTTGGCATTAAATATAAGGCATTTTTTTGGTGAAGAAAATATGTTGTGTATCATCGTATCTAACTGTGGTGGTCCATGTGATTATTCAAGAGGAATTTACATTAAAAACAAGAGGCTAGGGATATCCTTAACCTGAAAATACACATATTTTGTCAAGAACCTGTGAAACTTACAGATGACATAACACAACAGAGCTAAAACAATAGCTGAAGAAAGAATGGAAAACTTGCCAGATTCTTAGGCAGATTCTTATTTCCTAAGACTGTAAAATGGTTTTCTTTCAAGACACTTTTGCTGAGCTTCCAAAAAATGTCAACCAATTGCCAAATTTTTGTGCTCAGCAATGCGCTGATGAAGGTGTTGGGCTATGTACCCGACATAATCCACATCACACAGATCACATGAAAAAAGGTAAACAAAACATTGCTGATTCACAATTGACGGCTTGATTTCTTTGGGTTTAAGATCTTGCCCCAATTTCTTGCTCACTGAAACCGGGGTTAGGGTAAGCCCAACCTAAGGCCAATCTTATGACTACTGCTTCCGAACCACATCAGTGGCCACTTGATCTTTGAATCGAAGACCAATTCTTACTGTGCCACTATCATCCGTGTTTCTTTCTGCTGTGTTTTCTGAAACATTGCGAGAAACAAATTGTTGATCCTGCAATGAACCATTTTGAGAAAGAAGAAAAGATCCTATGACACCTACCAAGCCTACAACTTGTAAACAAGTATTTATCATGGAGAAATCAAAAGCGACCAATAAAGAAATTCATCAGGTTTTGCAGCTTTTGGTTTCTCAACTTAATGGCATGGGATAATGGCTATTAATGATGGTTTCCCCAGTTCATCATGTAGTCTAGCAGTCCGGCAATACTATCCCACCTAAGTTAGAAGAGTGAGGAGCACACATTCTTTTTTTCAAGAAACTCCAAAAATATTCCTAAAAACAAATTGAGGGGAATGGAAATGAAAAAACAGAAAATCAATCAAAAAAGGCAAAGCAAAACTTGTGCATGCACAGAACATTTGCAACCTGAAAAAAATTTCAGATGGATCTTTCACTCAGCCTTTGCAAAATATAGCAAACTCACATAAAGCAGGAATTGAACCAGGGACCCATTAGTGGGAGGGCAAGCATGTGTGCCCTCACCCCTTCACATCTCTGCTCTCCAAGGTGTTTCACTTTTGTCTCGCATCTCTAACAAACTACAAAAATGCACAAGTTCTCACATCAAAATGAAGAGAATGAAAATGATGTAACATTCTTTAATTGAAAGCCTTGTTTTTGGCACAATACACCCATCAGGAGAGTCTACTGCAAAGCAGTTACAGAAAAGAAAAGAAAAAGATTGCAGTCTACATTCTCAAATTCTACTCACTAAGGATTGCTGCTGTCAATGGTATGTCAATTTTTAACAGTTTGTAAATGAATTAAAACTGATCATGAGATATCCGAGCAAGGTTTGCTGGTGGAAGTTAATAGTTACCAAACCAAGTTTTGTTACAGCTCAAACATTATTGCAACTGGAGGTTTTCCATGTGAAATAGCAAGTGTTGCAATAATAATAATAATAATAATAATAATAATAATAATAATAATAATAATAATAATAATAATATACTGAATGAGTCTTCTGCCAGTGCTATTATTACCAGTGAGTTCCAAATCTCATGTTTCAGTCTACAAATTTTACTTGCAATAATTAAGCTGGTTAAGCCCTTAGGGTACTCCCCCATCATTTCAGGAAAATTAATGTTGATAGCATTACAATGCCATTGGATCCTAGTCTTCATCCTCTGACTCTGACCTGTGAAGAGACATTTTGAGGTTCATTAATTTATGCCGATTTTCAAGTCTAATGGAAGAGGCCCATTTAAGGTGTTGATCAACAACCTCCATTTGCAAGCATTCTGTCGATCCACAATCAAGTTATTTTTCTTTCAGTTGAAAGAAAGCATAAGAACAGGTAGACTTTATCAGTATCACTGACATGAGATTTCACTGTTGTGCAAATCTATAAACTGGCAAACAAGAAATATCTGTCAATTTAAGTGCTACATGTATTCAATTAAAGGGCTCTGGGCATAAAGTGCCTATATTGAATTCTACAATTCTTGATGATTTTGCTTGGATTTTCCTAAATTTCTGCATTAGAACTGCAATTAGATTAAAAAAAACAACAACATTTGTTTGGGGTTTCTTTTACTTGGTTTTGCTTCTTTTTTTTTTACAAATAAATAAATCATATTAAATACTTAATTGACCATTCCCCTTGGAGGGCTTGTCAGGGTCATAGAAACAAATGAACTTAACAGAATTAAGAATCCCAGCAAGTAGGAGGCAAGCAGTTTACAAGCATAGCTTAGGAGTTGAACCAGGGACTACCTAGAACAATTCCAGCAAGTGGGCAGGACTTCAACCCATGACAACCAGATTACAAGTCTGGCACCCTTACCACTTGGCCACACTGCCTCCACAAAACATGAGGTCAAAATCCAAAACCACAGCACAGTGGACATATTATTATCAAAAGGAAGGAAATCCACGTGAAAGAAACCCCGAACTACATGTAATATATATTTTTTGTATTTGTTTGTTTTTTTATCTAATTGCAGGTCCAATGCACAAATTTAGGCAACTTCAAGCAAAATCATCTGGCAACTTCAAGCAAAATCATCTTGATAATGCCTAAACATCGACATAGGCGCTTGATGCCCCAACTCTTCAATTGAGGTTGTGATGTTTCCATACTATTCTATTGAATACACTTTTTTGAAATTAAATCCTGCATAGTTTCCTGTTTTCTTTGTCTCTTATCTGTGCTTTTGCAGGAACAAAACTGAAGTAAAGAGTAAGTTCAATTAAATTTAGTAGATAACAGATCTTAATGTCCTTACGAGCTTAGCAGCTTCTTGCTTTTCTTTTTAGGTGTGCCTTTGCTCATAGTCCGCTGCTCGTCATCCTCAGGTTTTTCCTCCTCATCATTCTTTTCAATATCATCATGATCATCATCGTCGTCGTCGTTTTCGTCGTCGTTGTCGTCTTCATCACTTGACAATATTCTTTTCCTTCCACTCTGTGGTTTGTCTTCTGCCTCACTGTTCAGCTCATTATTGGCTTCATCCATGTTATCTTCATCCCCACTTTTTCCGGCTTCTGATTTTTCACTCAAGTCTTCATCACTTCCACTGAAAGTTAATCAAGAGTGATCACTATACTGCCCCTCAAGTTCCCAAGAAGGGTTAAACCCGATGTCCTGAGGTCAAAGAAGGCCCCATCAAAGCATACCACATCCTCAAAGAAGACCAGAAATCAATTTTACTCAGTGCAATACTAGGTTTTGTGTTAAATGTATTCTGGAACTTACACATCAGCAATCTTTAGTTTTTCAGTCTCGGAATCTGAAGAGTCTTCAGAGGAAGACACAAATGCTTTTGACTTGATTTTCATTTTTTGTTTGGATCTTAGCTTCTCTTCTCCAGATTTCTTTTTTGCATCTTTTGGTTCACCTTTCTGTTTACGACTTCTGGAAAGAAAACAGAAGACCCTGATGTACAAATGCATGAATGATTGGTTCCTTCCGTATTTACTTAACCAATTACAGTACAAGGAATAATGAGGGTCTCCACCTCCTCCAGTGTTGGACCAGTGTTTTTAATATCTGGAACTTATTTTGTGATGATTTGCAAACCTATATCACATCTGTGAATTCATTTAAAATGTTAACCTAAATCTAGTTCTACACTTTTTGCTCTCCAATAATATTTTTTATACTTGAAAATTAGGTATGGAGACCCTTGCCTAACCCTAACCTTGGCAAATTGGTCAGAGTGTGAATCAGAGTCAAACTGCCATGTGTGACATAGAAGGCATAGCAGTTGTAGCGGAAATGGCATATTGATTTACGACAGGGTCAGGGTGGGACAAGACTTTACTTTTAAAATACTGATGCTCTGAACATGTCTAATGGCAATGTTCCTGCCTCAAACATGGTCTCTTGCTGGCCTCACTCAGTCGTACAGCTTTATAATAAGAACAACTTTGAGAGTTTCCCACTAAATACTGACACCTATCCAAGGACTAAAATTAAATTATATAATAAAAGTGTATTCCTAATAAAGCTCAGTAATAATATTGCTCTAAAAGATATAAGATCATATAAAACCTTTTCATAGCATAAAATCATCTTGATTACTTGATAAGATACACATGTACACTAAGAATTGCATAGCACACAATTTTTGCAATCATTCATGGAGATAAACTTAGCAAGATCTTGTTTTCTAATTAATCTCTTAAAGGCTTCTAAAGTTGTTCCCTTATTTTCCTATCAAACTTTCCACTGGTTGTCGCCCACCAAATCATGTTGTGAGAAATCTATGGAGTGGCCGCATGAGGCATGCTTTGAAGGTCAAAGATGTTTTCAAAAAGGTTTGATTGACCTTCATAACTCTTTCTGAAGGTCTTGCAACTCAAAGATAAAACTTGAAGGAATAAGAGGTGAAAACATGACTATCAGTAACTAATTCAAGTTCTTTCTGGTCCCAGTTGTTCGAAAGGTGGATAGTGCTGCTATCCGGCCACTGGATAAATAACTATCCACTAGATAAGTCAATTGGCTTTGCTGGCCCTTATCTACTGGATACTGGTTTATCTGGTGGATACATGTACCTTTTGAAAAACTGAGGCCTGGTTTACACCAAACATTTGGGTCACTTACAACAAAAAACAATAAATTTTTTTTGCATTCACAACTCTTCAAAAATAAAATTAATCACTTGGTCACAAGTCACAAGAATACCCCTGTGCAAACCTCAGAAGTTACTGATGATCAACTTGTTCAACACTTACTTTGAATCTGTTCATGACATCGCTAAATGGAGGTTGGGTGCCCCAGACATCCAGGAGCTTCCACTATTGGCAGCCAGCTCCTAGATGAGACTGCTCCCATGGCTGGCAAATCCTGGCAACCCAGCAATGAGCCCCCACGCAGAAGGGAAGAAGGGCACCCGTCACAATGATATAGAATATACGGTGGAAAAATGGGGAAGGGTAGGGGGGGAGAACAATCCAGAAACTGTGCTCAAACGTAGAATGGCGCTACAACAAACACGAGGGATCCACGCGCATGTGGACAATAGAAGACTGCTGACTGCACAGGCTTACCAACGCTGGCTCCACGCATGAACTGGCGCGTGTGCATGAACAAACATTGCTAAATGCAAGGGAGCGCAGACCCCTGCCGCATGCGCCTCACAAAACACTGTTGGACACGAAGGAACAGAGACATAGGTGAATGCACTGGCGCATGTGCATAACAAATCCGCAGACCCTTGAGGGAACACAGCCGCCCTTTGTTGTTAA
Source organism: Astreopora myriophthalma (assembly GCA_014634185.1). Lineage (NCBI taxonomy): Eukaryota > Metazoa > Cnidaria > Anthozoa > Scleractinia > Acroporidae > Astreopora > Astreopora myriophthalma. Next base: position 89,323 of record BLFK01000942.1, on the reverse strand, counting down.
CTCTGTTAAATTACATTTAACTGCATTAAGAAGCAAAAATACATCTTGGAAAGCACTAGTTTACATTTTTAGTTTTTCTGAGCATTTGTCACCTTAAGGCATTACTCATCACATACCTCTTTTTCTTAGGCCCATTCTCATCAGCTCCTTCTCTAACACGTTTTTTCCTCCTATAAAGGGATAGTCACTTAACTAGCTGCAGTGTTATTAGCAGTAAGCTTACACCAACAGCTGTATGGTAACTTTGTAATAAACTACAGTGCAAGAATCTTGAATAGTTGAAGCCAAGTTTTGACACCAAAACATCAGTTTCAGTTTACTAGAATACTGACAGACTTTTACCAATCTCTGTAACTTCCTTCTTTCCCATGCTTCTTTTATATTCTGTGCCTCTGACACCACCTCCATGAATTTGCCCTTTATTACAATAATATTGCTTCAACATCTTTGCATGTTGTTTACTGTAAAATCCTACTGTGCTTGGCATTGCCTTATTTTTTTTTCCATTTGTCAACTGATGGAAGCATGTTCCTCTGCTTATCACTGTTAACATGCTATAAACATGTTATCCCCTTCCCGCAGTCTTCCCATAACAAGAAACATGAAGAAATGTCCCCACTCTGATTGCCTGAGAGAAAAGTAGTTTTTTATGTAGTACAATGCAGGCAATGGTAATTCAGTGCCAAAAAAAAAGTCCATTTGGAAAAAATAGTATTTGGACATTAAGTAAACTGACCAGAAAATTCGAAATTGAGCCATTCTATGCCAATATAAATAAACAAACAAGGTGCCCCATAGGCATTTACTGGGTTGCGTGCAAATAGACATTAGGTGCACTGTTGTCCTGTGCATACACAGGTGTTGATACGCTTTTCTACTTGAGTTATGCAAGCGAGGCCATGCAAGGGAAAAGCTGTAAAACAAAAATCGTAACTGCTTCAGAAAGCACCGTGTTAAACTAGAAGTTGATAATTATCATGATCCACCTATAACAATCAGACCAAACAGTCATAATTTATTCCAACTTTATTTAGTCAGTGTCCATACAAAGCCCTCGATTGCAGAGTAAATTGCAGCTAGGGATATAGAAAAGAAAAACCAGTCCTGTTGCTGCTGTCTTGGATGATGAAAATAGTGGAAGAGAGAGCGAAGGGGAGGGGAACCTTGTAACCTACACAAGGCATGTTGGGAACTATTGCACAATTTTGACATTTTGTCATGGAGGAGAAATCAGAAATGAAGCATATTTTAAGACTGGGTAACCCATGGCAACCCAGTAAAAAAAAAACAGGGCAAAAACTTTGAGCCACCTATCTCAATTCTTTCATGAAATCAATGCCAACAAGAAGTAATCACATGATTTTCCTTGTGCAATTTTAAATAAATAAGCACTTTTTTCAACAACCAGAAATTTCACTTTTTTTAGTTATGACAAGCTCTGGATTGGGCATGTAATGAACTAAAGCGAATAAAAGCCTACCGTTTTTTTTCTGTCTTGACTTTTGGTTTTTTCATCTTGTTTCCTTCTACATCAACATCCTCTTCTCCTTCATCGGCACTTTCCTCATCATTACTTGCAATAAAATCGTCTGCTGTCTTTTTCTACAAAACACAAAAACTAGAAATTGACATTGGATTCCTGAGCAAATGTTACCATAAGATGACTTCTGCTCAAGATGACTTCTGCTCAGGTTATCTAAATGTCAGTCTACAGCAGTCCTTCTCAGGACAACACTCACCACAACAATCATACTCCTGGGCTCAAACCTTTTACAGTTTTACATAATAATGCCTTTATATACTTCAAGGTTCACCCAACCAGTGTGGATTATAGTGAGGAAGGTTGTGGGTTCAAATCCCCAGCCTGAGTGGACAAACACTCAAGCTCTATATAAATAACTTAGTAGAAAGTGCTGCCTTTGTAATGACATGCAATGCAATGGTTTAACTCTCTACTTGCAAAATGGAAGATAAACCATAGGCCCCACTTGACACACATCATCTGTATAAACTCTACAGGACATTAAAGTACATGTACCCACACTTTTCTTAATCATCATTGCAGTGATCATGCCTTTATTGGAGTTTGAGCTTAGTAAGGCACCCCATGTACTGTACTATTGTTACATTGTTACTCCGGCATGAGCTTTGCCTCTGAATGGCTAAACAAACACACACAAAAAGTAAACCAGGCATTGGAAAATTAATGTCATGAGATCTGCTGGTAAGAAATCTGTTCTACAACTTCTTGTGCAGTTCATTTTCATACTTGTAACAGAATTGAATGAAGGCCAAATTGATGGCTCACCTTCTTTCCTTTAGATGGTTTCTCCTTTGGAGCTTGTTCCTCAGGTGCAAAAACCAATAGGTTTTTTGTGGCTTCTTTGAACTGTTGGCGTTTCTCAAGAAGTTCTTTCTCTTGCTGTTCCCTTTGCTCTCTCCTGAGTTTCTGTAAAAGAATGGCTACTTTTTCAATTGGCAACAAGGAACTAACTCTTCACTTATGGATGAGTTCATGGCAATTGAATGAGATGAATCTGGTATGGTAGCTATATAGGAAGATCAATTTTCAAAAGATAATCACTCATCTCATTTCATAGTTTTAATGAATCCAGTTTTTCTACTGATCTGAAAGCAACCAGAATATTGGTGAGTGGTTCACTCAGGCAGGCAGTCTTGGATGTTATTACCCAGTGATCCAAGTATATATCCTGAAGACACCTTGAAATCCTGGATTAGATCTTTGTCCGTGATGACTAAAGAGTTGGTGGGACCTCCAAGATAGGTAGGCACCAACACATGCTGGACCAGATTAGCAGATTCCAGAATTGCAAGAGATTTGTTTTCAATGCATCAGAGTTGGATAATTCACCCACATGAAAGTTGAAATACCCAGTGAAAGCCAATGTCTATCTCCTGGGCTAATGTCTCAATCAGGCGAGAAATACATAAAAACATAGCCAAAGTCTGCTGATTTTCCATTGAGGATGAAGGCAATATAAGATCATTGGTAGGGTCCACACCCTAAATTTCTCATAGGAGATGGTAACATCCAGGTGCTCAAATGATTTTGAAAACTAAGCACTAGTGGAGTAATTCTTGATAGAAGAAATTCAATTGCATATCCTTTTCTTACCTCCTCTTCTTCCTTCTTCCTGCGCAGGGCTTCCTTCTCCTCTTCCTGCTTCTGGCGAACCGCTTGTTCCTCCTCATCCACCTTGCGAGCTCGTGAAACATGATACTGTGCCTGACTAAGCAGATCACTGGTGTGCCTGTGCGAGCATTACCAAACCAATTTTCTGTTAATGTATTTATTTGTTTATTTATGTTTTATTAGTGAGTGAGTGCGTGAGTGAGTGAGTGAGTGAGTCAGAAAAGACAATCAAACTAAAAATTACTTGGCAGGATTACAGCAGAACAAAACTTCATTCCTTTGCAAAAGCTGTTCTCTTGACTACTGGTAGTAGGAATGTAAAATGTAAGAATGGTAGTTTACACACTTAAATACACGTATTTAATGTCTTCTATATAAATTTACATTGACATTTAAAATAACAGCAATAATAATAAATAAAATAAACAAATAAAAATCCATGTTATGTTAGGACATTTAAGAGTGCCTCAGCCTCTTCTCCCAATGATTAAGACTTCAATTACCTCATGTGGCAATGAATTAGAGAGAGAAGAGACCAGTAATAATTGTTTCTGTATACTACTACTATCTTTATTTAACCACACTACACATTCATTTAATAATCTTCTCCTGAGCCATGAAGCTCACTCATGTAATCTGGTCTGAACTTTTTCTGATTTTCATGTGTGATCTGATTGCTCTGTGAAAACCGAATAGATACCTGGCCTTGTTTTTCCTTTCTTTCTTTCTTTTCTTTTTTTTTTACCTTGCCTCTGTTGCTGCCCAGCTCAAGTCAAATTTCAGACGATCACCATTTTGACCTAACCAAGTGAAGTTCCTGAAATGAAGAAAAGTCTTCTTCAGTTACAATGAGCCATTCCATTTTATCAGTGGCTGTAAGCTCTCATCATTAGACATCTCACACTTCAAAATCCTCTAATTCTTTTATTGTCAGTGATTATAGCTATCAAAATATGGCCTGAAAGTGCAAAATTGAATAGAATGCTGCCAAGGAAAACCTTTAGAAGATTTCTATCAAAAGGAAAAAACCCACAGTATCGCTGTCTTGAAATTTAACCCAATACTGATTACATCCACATGCATATACATTTTACACAAATTCATGTACAAGGAGCTGAACAGGTGGTTATTTCTTCCGAGTCTGTGACCACTAAGATCAAAGCTATTAAACTGCATCCATTAGAACTACCTATTAAAGCAACTGTCACTACCTTTGTGCCTGTTCTAGTTCCCTGACTGCCCCAAGCACAACCTTGAGTGGACTCTTCTCTGCTTTCAAAATAGCAGTTGCTAGGCGCTGTTGCACCAGTGAAATGTTGAACAACAGAATGGTGTCATTAGGAGCAATGTGGCGAGCTTTGAGCAAAACTTGTTTACATTCCTTCATCTTCCCAGCTTTGAAGTAGGCACGAGCCAGGTACAGTAACACTTCCACATTATGGTGCTTGAAAAACTTCCGCAAACAATTCTCATACTGAAAAAAGCATTGTAAATTAATCTTTATTTTCCTTGCTGCAGAACCAAAAGTCACTTTGAGATGATATATGATTGTACATCTCACCATTTGAATAGCTGCTACATACTGTTTCTGTTCCACATAAATGTGTGCCAGGTTGAGCCAAACATCAGGGACATCCGCAGTTGCTTCACGAACCTAAAATTGGTCATAATAGAGCAAAGTGCTGCAATATATCTTGCATATTGTGTCAATGTATGTACACTATTGAATGGTTTGTCTCTTATCTTTTCACATTAACATTACCTGAGAAAACACATCACGGGCCTCTCGCAGAAAGTCTTTATGAGCAAGAATACAACCTAAAAAACAAAAATAATAATGTGCTGTATTTGCTTATGATGTAGTGAAAAAAAAAACTAATTTATAAAATTTATATCTAACCCTTACACAGGTCTCTAGTAGCCGCTTACAAGAACCATTTTCATAAGCAGCCAGCTCCTGTTACGGACGCTTTTTTTGCATCCCAATGGTGTCCACTGTAGCTAATAATTGTCAAAAAAAATTAGCTTGGCCCCATCTATATGCAGGTTTATATAATTTGCCTCAGTTCCAGGACCCAGTAGCATGGATTCATATTTCTGAACATTCACTTGTACCATTTAGTAATTTTGCTACCTTCACTCAGCAGTTTCCCTTCAACGATACTAGCAGACAAGCCCGAGGCAAAAATTTGATGATCGTCTGCATACATAGAAATTTCCTCCTCAGTTATATAAGTGAGAAAAATGAGTTCCACAGGAGGGGACCAAACGAAGACCCCTGGGGACAACCTCTTATTGTATTTTTCCACTGACTATTCACAGAACCCAACTTGACCCCGTTTTGTCTGTGAGAGAAATACAAGCGCAGAACCTTGAGGGCAAATCCTGAGAAGTTGTATGATTCCAGTTTCTTAATAAGTAGTGGTGGGCTAACAGAGTCAAGAGTATGAAAAGGAACACATGTCAACAATGAACAAATGACAACAATCCAGGCCAATGGTTTTGCTAATTTTAATGCAATGGAATCAATGAGATTTTGCCAATAAAGTTTATGGTCACTGAGGATGCCGAGATAATAATTACATACTGTACACGTAACAGAGGACAGAACTTTGTAGCGGAGCTCCGGCGGTGAAAGGCCTGCCAATCGGTGCACCATACTCACAGGAACCCACAAGTTGCTTTTCTCATAGTAATCATGGCTAACGGTATTGCTTGTGGGCACATACGCACGAAGATGACAACAATGACATCAAAGTTGCGCAAAACTCAATAATATTCTAAGAATAATAGTAATAATCAATACTTGTATACTTGTGCCCAACAAGGCGGCCATACTCCAGCTAGTTTACAGGATACATCTTTGATATTTGACATCCATGTTATGGTCATTTGACACCTGTCAAAATGTATCCGCTGACCAGTATCATGTGACCATATCAGCTGTTTTTTTTTTAAAGTTGACCACTGACCAGGTACTGGTTTTTGATTGGATCACAGGCTCAAGCCAGGTTAACTTATTGAAACCTAAACCAAAACAAGGCTTAATTTTTTGCACGCTTTCTGCAGCTCGACATGGCTACAGGGCCTTACTACGCCAACTCAAACTCTTTACAGTCGATGCTTGTCTTCCTTAGGCAGAAAACAGTTGGGAAAATATTGTGGAGCTCCTCTTTTAGGCTTGGCTATATATATATATTATATTTTTATGTACCTCATATGAGTTGAGGTTATTCAATGGGTAACTAACCAATTCCATTTGCTGCATATAGATTCCTTGCATCATTCCTCAAAACCTGTTTGTACAAGGCCAGGGCCCTGTCCTGGTGTCTTTTCTCCTTAGCCTTGTCCCTTGTGGGAGTGTGTAGTGTCTGTAACCATACATTTCCAAGAGCCAGTAAAGAATATGCATCATTGGCTGTTGATGGCTGTTTTAAGATTCGCTCAAACTTTTTCTGTCCTGGTCCCCACTCTTGCTTGGCCAAATGAAGATTGCCAATCAGGGACCAAGCATCAGGATGATCCTGTTTCATGAATAAGAAGTTAATCAATGAATCACTTTTAACATGAAGCATAAAAGGCACTGAACACACTTGCAGTAAACATACAGCAACTTCAGTGCCAAGGGAAGCTTCCAATGATTCAAGAATCAACAATAATTATTATTATTACAGAGCAGCCTGTCAGACTCTTCACCTGATTAATCTGCAGAGCTTCCTTGAACCAGTCAGATGCCTCATAAATTTGTCCTCTGTCTCGTGCCATGCAACCAAGTCTAAGGTAACCTGGAAAAGTGGTCACATTGCTGATTTCTAGCCTTGGATGTGCTGGTTAATATGTGTTTATGTGCTTATAAAAAGGACCATTCCAGTTAGTATCCACATCCCCTATCCCTGTAGAGGAGAATTTTATGAAGGGTGCCCTGCAAAGTCATTATTTTGTGGGTAGGCCAGTTGATATCCTTTGATCCTGAGGATCTTTGTCAAGTACAGCACAAAACGGCCCTCAATTCTTAGGGAAGGAAAAAACTTGGCTTATTGCTGATTGCTGAGTGGGGCCCATTGTGTTGGCACTTTGAATGTTTTCTTGGGGCTTAAATTCTTAGTGATGTCTAGTGCATATATAAACACAATGGCCAACAACACTGCTGTTCATCATGAACAAGAGAACTTAATCAACATTATTTTTAAAAGCTAGAAGATACCCCAAAATAGGGCAGTATTACCAGCAAATTCAGTTCCAACTTTCCTAAAAACTTGAAAATTGCTGTAGACTTACAGTCAACATAGTTTGGATGTTCCCTTAATATGTTCTTGTAAAGTGCTTCTGCTTTGTCAAACTCACACATGGATTCATGAAGGCGAGACAAGTTATACGTTGTGGTGACAGATATTGCATTGTAATAACTCTCATCAGCGTGGCTCTCTTGCTTGCATCGCTCAAGAGATGACTCATAAAACCTCTGCAAAGCATAATATCATAGTGCTGTAAGGAATGTAAAGTAGCTCCCAGTCCAGCCACACAAAGTCCACTCAGTAAAAATGTAGCCTGGTTTCTAAAGCATGAAGCACAGGGGAATATTATCACTGTCCCTTCTTGGGCAAGATATCCAACTTCCTATTATCCTCAAGCATTACTGCAGCAGTTGATGATATTTACCCTTGCTTCATTCAGATTGCCCAGTCTAAAGTGCAGGGCTCCCACATTGTTGAGAATCTCTGGAGGGACGTCAGCCTTAACTTTTTCTTTCAGAAGACGGGATGCTGTGCCATAAGCTTGCAGGGCAGCCTGAGAAAATACCAAGAATTTAATATATTTATATTTTGTCTCCTCTGTGAACTAAGCCTTGACAAATTTTCCCCAGTTCTGACAATTCCTCTTCCTTAAGGGCCTAAGCCTATCCTCATCTACATCATTCAGTACTGTAAATTATTTTGCAGTGTCTATGCAGTTATTAACCAACCTGGACATCAGACTGTTCTAATATTCCTGCTAATTCAATCCATGCCTCAACATCATCAGGATATTGTTCAGTAACTTTCTTCAGATGGTTCTGTAGATGTTATTATAAAATGTTTTCAAAATATTAGACATACTCTAAGTTCTCATCAGCTTAAACTTGTGAACACCTCTATTTCACTGAACATTACATTTAATGTGGTTTTCCTCAACTTTCAACCTTTCAAATGAAGCACTTCATGTTTGGAATATTTAGAAGCCTATGGTTCTCTATCATTCTTCACCTTGGCTGTTTCTCTCTTTTCGAGATCTGTGGATGTACTGTACAGTGATCCCAAGATTTTAAGTGTCTCATAATTTCCAGGTGTTGCTTTCAGAACTTTCTCAAAGCATTGGGCAGCCTACAAACAACAAAATGGACACATAAAAAAAATATATAATTATATATATTATATTAAAACAAAATGAAGAAATTATGTCCAGGATTACACCATAATGAGGCACAGGATCTTTATGATCAATGTCATGAAGTTTCCGGTTAGGTCCAAGCATCACCCAATCTATTTATAACAATATAATAGGGTTGGCATTATACATGTAGCTACTTTACATAATGTATAAAGAGTTAGGGGATGCTTCGTGCATCTCATTATCAAGTGATCTTAAACACAATTATCTTAATGAAGATACAACCAACTTTTATAGAAAATTTAGCTTTCTGCAAGTACACTCACATTGTTTGTGTCTCCCCTAGCAATGTACATTTGTCCAAGTCCAAAATGAGGAAGAATAAAATTTGGTGATGCAAATTGTGTTGCTTGGTAATAGTACTGAAATGCTTGGTCATAGTCACCCTGTGATACATAAAAAACACAAAATGTAATAAGTAGTAACCAGTCAATGATGTGGACTCTGCATTTTCTCATTACCAGGCTCATACTAGCAATTATTGCCTCATGCACAAACTGCACATCAGATACCACACACAGTCTGTCAAGGTATAACATTACTCTAACTGAAGGGTTCTGGGAAAAACATCCTAAGTACACCGTAGGTTTTTTTTTGTGTGTGTGTTTGGTCATTTAGCAAAACTGCTGCCAAATTTTGCACAATATATGGCAATTAAGTTATGGAATTACCTATCCTAAGGTTCACCCTGTACTTTTAGTGCAGTTGATTCGGTGGAAATTGGCTGTGATTTTGCGAAATGACCTAAAAACCGCACTTAAGTCAATTACTTTGTTTTCGTCCCAGAGCCCTTCAATTGTTCTGGTATTTGCTGTCTCAACTTTGCACCACTCAAAATGTGGAGACACAAAAAAGGTATAAAGTTATACTTTGCAGCATGATAGCATAACCACACTACAATACGTGCACACAATAAATTATGTTGTCATACAGACTGTAGCTAGGGATACAACCCAGGCAACACCCTCATTAATAACAAAAATAATTAAGTGTATTATAAGAGTCAAACCAGTTTAATATAAACTTAAGTTTGAAAAATGTGACCAAATTATTTTACCTGTACATGAAAGGCTCTGGCCATCTGATAACAGCTCTCAGCCTGCATGGCTTCAACTTCCGTTCCATGAAATGCATGTAGAGCCAGGTGCTGAACTTTGTTGTATTCCTACATGTAGAGAAAATTTGGCAACACCACAAGAAGTGAAAAAAAAAATGAACCAATTTATTTATTATAAAACAATTTTATCACTTGGTTAAAACATAGTGAAATCATAGTTAAGTGAACAAAGCAATGGGTCTCAATAGTCATAGTAAA
>BLFK01000942.1:55748-78156 GCA_014634185.1 Astreopora myriophthalma | reverse complement strand
AAAAAAAAAAAAAAAAAGACGTGAGATTTTCAAAGCACCACATCGTTTATCCTTCAATAGCACACAGTAGCTTGTAATCTTGTTTGTACACCTTTGCCTTAAGATATCTGAAATAGCTATCACAGTTCCCCCAAAACAAAATCATGTCAGTTGATCAGCATGTTTTGTTATGACTTCTTTCAGCTTCAGGAACTTACGGTATGATGTGATTACACCCGTTTCTAATCCAGTTAAATGCAATTTAACAAAGTTAACATCAAAGAGCAGCGTAGATTGGCAGCCAGTTATCTTCAAAGAGCAGTAGTGGTTGGCAGTGCATGGCCTAGCGCATGCTCATGTGGTTCTTCAGTCACATGACTACACTTGTTGGAGATATTGCAGGCCTTCTTGTGCTGCTTCGCCCAGTTGGCTTGCTTCCCCCTCCCCTCCCTATTAATTTTTTTTCCAATGCTTGTCAGTGTGACAGGTGCCTGGATGCCTGGCATGGGGCTCATGGCTGAGGTTAAGTTAGGGTTAGGGTTACTCAGGGAGTGTTACTCAGTCCAGGGGCTGGCTGGTTGGCCTCCAGTGGAAGCCCTTGGACATCCCAGGCATCCAACCTTCATTTTGCGATGTAGCTGTTAATGCCAAGTTGTTACCTTTTTTGAATTCAGTTCAAGAATGGCAAGACCTGTCATGGCTCCAGTGCAACGTGGATCTAAACCAAGGGCTCGCTCAAATGCCAGTCTGTACAGGGAGAGCATGAGAAAAAATGTTCAGCAAACACATAATTATGAAGGGAATCAATTAACAATGAATGGCTCCATCACACACTAATTTTGGTAAATTGTGCTCAGAAAACTCTCTCAAAAAAGGACAGAATTCAACATGCAGTACCAACAAACAGCCTAACATTGAAATCATCCCTACAATAGTCGTGAGAAGTGACATTTCTTTTAACTGTTGAATATGGTAGATTTTTCAGGTCTGGCCCAGTTACACCTTTTATGCAAACTGATGCACCAGCCTTATGATACTGAAACCAATAAAAGAACCCACCTTGCTTTGTCCATCTTTCCAAGCTTTACAAAACAGTGTCCCATTCCTAGCCTAACAGAGGCTGCAATGGAGATATTCCCAATAAAACAGAAGGCATGTGACATATGACCTACTTGTAAATTATACAACGTAAGACCTGTGAACAAGAAGACTAATTGTCTTGAACTTACATGTTCACACCCAGTTGACCACAGTCATTTTGTATTACCTGGACAATTTGGATTTGTTCTCAATGCTTTCTTGTAGTAGGCTAGAGATCCTTTGTAGTCTCTCTTGTTGAATGAGATACAAGCCTTACCTGCAGTAAAGATAAACATCTTAAGTGATAAGACTCTAGACTAACTGAGAAAAAAGGAGACTGAAAATAAATAGCACTGTAATAAAGACTTATCTGACCAATAATTTGTGACCGTCCACGGGAAAACCAACAAAAATGCTCACCTAGCAAGGCTGGTATGTTGTTTCCAGACTGTTGAGAGGTCAAAAGTAAAGTTACAAGTACATGCTATTACCTTAATATAATGGTTATCAACAAATCTTACCAATAGTAAGATAATATAGATAGTAAATTATGTCATCAAGAAAACTTAATGAACTTAATTATGAGATAAAGTGTTCAAAGTTATGTCCAGTTATACCTGCGCCAAAACAAAGTTGAACTGTGCATCAGCTTGCTCCATTTTATCCCCTTCAAGGAGACAAAAATATGCCCGTCCAAGCAAGTGATTCTGGAGTAAGAACATTATAAATAGTTTTGTTATTAGCAATCTACAATACAAGTCCAACACATTTTAGTTTATTATTGGTCAGTTTTAAAATTCTCTGGACACACAGTTCTTAGGTTTAAGCTACAGAAGAAATTTATAATCAAACTAGGTTGAAAAAATTTCAACCTGAACCTGTTTTTAACCTGCAACATGCTGCACCCAGATAAACTTCCAACATTTTCTTACAGGTCATTTGCATAAGTTGCACTGACTGCAAACTACTGACTGTTTTTTTTTGGTTGTTGTTTTTGTTTTCCTTTTCTGTTTTTCATTTTATACATATATGTCTGTTTTCCATTTTATACATTTGACAACCACTACTCCAACTGCACATGCTCCTCTAGCTCCTTTCCATACCTGGTCGTACATAATGATCTTGTCTGCCGTAGAATACAGTGATGTTGCCTAAAAAGAGAAGAGCGATCCTGTCAGTATACTTGCACTGTATCTGAACCAGCAAGCTAATAGACCAATTTCAAGATAAAACTGCTTGAGACATCATGTCAACTGTTCATAGCTAATACTATCACATATTTTGTTGTTTACATCATTTATCATGCATGAATACCAGTAACATTGCTTTTAGAGTGCAATATATATAAACCCGGGGACAGTTATATTTGGAAGGTGATGACATGAATGTGAAGCCTGGGTTCTTATACATGTATTATGTGATATTTTAGTAATTATTTTTAGAGAATTTCCCAGCTCCACAAACACACATGGATGGTTTTAAGTACCTTTGTAAAAAGTTCTTTTTTAGTCTCCTTGTTCCTCTCTTTTCTGGCTTGTTGTACATAGAATGCAGCAAGAGTGTCCAAGCACACCATCTGTCCCTTCTCACTATCACGATATATATGATTGGCATCTTCATTGAGACAATAATAGTTCACAATATTAAAATTTAAAATACAAATTATCACTTAATTAATACTCTTTAATAAGAATTGGTCTGCACCTGCACAAAACAAAAAATCAACTGCAAAATAGGTACATGGATTTATACATGGCTCACTTTATAAAAGATCAAGGTATAGTATGCACTCATTTAAGTTGGCTTTCCTGAGTTATCCACATAAGTTCTCAAAATTACACATATATGTTGATCAGAGAACATTTGTCGATAGATTAGGTTTAGGAATGGTGGGGAAGCACACTGGCAATAGTGGTACAGTGCAGGAAATAATACAACCCCACAAGTTTTACTTTGTTTCTGTGTAATGCAACACTAAAGGATCTCACCATTGTTTAAACACGTGGGACCCTTCCAAAACAAACCAAAAATAGAAAAAAGGGCTGTCCAATCAATGTACTGTCCTCTTTCCTTCATCTTCAATGACCACAAACACATACAACCCATGAGTGACGCGGGAAGGTCAAATAGCCTTACCGTCAAGAGAGCAAGGTAAATCGAAGGAATGATCCTCACACTTTACAGACAATTTAAGAAATTGTCTCATGTATGCACTTGAAAAATTCAAGTGACTTCAACGGGATTCAAACCCATGACCTCTGCAATGCCAGTGCAGTGCTCTTACCAACTGAGCTATGAAGCCACACAGTTGAGAGCAGGTCAATTTGTTGGGCTCATGTATGTTTTCCCGTGAAAGAAGAGATAATTGTGTGCGGTTTTAGAGAGCAAGGTAAGTAAAAAAGCCCTTCTCACTGGCCATTACTGCCAGTCAAATTCCCACCCTATGTCCCCCTTGTCTGCGGGCAACGCTACATTGCTAGCTGCATAATTTTGACTTGCCTGTTCTTGCAGCCTCAAGAATTTTGACAAAGTCCTCACACTTTCCCTGCTTGTAATACTGGAGCTGTCCATAACAAAATGAAATTTTTGTCTGAAAAACTATTACTATAATTTAGTATTTATATACCGCATGTTTTTCTGCTTACATAAGATACTAAAAAAATGCATTAGAGATTGTGAAGAGTATCGTGGGTTATTCATGGTCACGGTTTGTGGTAGAACTTCTTTATAAAATGGAGGCTTAGACACAAGATGACTTTTCCCTAGGATACCATTAAGTTACTAGGGTGAGACGCGCTAAATATTATCCTACGATAAACCCACTGCATGGATCACTCTGCGCTTTAGAAGGGCGATTAAAACTTGTTCAAAACTTTTATAGCTGACCGCAAGTGTGATCCATATGTGAAGTTGAGCATTTTCCTGTCGTAAAATGCTGAGAACTTCATCCCCTTCAGGCAGCTGGTCAAACTGCAGTTCTATGACCTAAAAGAGAAGCAAAATCGAAGTTTTCAATGCAGTAGGAAACCATGGCTGTATCGTAAGACAAAAAAAACTGTTGCCTTACCTCGTCTTCTGTGTCTCTCAGAGGAATCTCGACAGAAGTCGCCATCTTGACTCATTACGATGCAACGTCAAGTAACCCTACACAAAATTTCTCGCTAAATCCGTATATACCGGTACCACTTTGGTAGGAAAACCGGTTGGTCCGGTGGGAAAAAAAATTCGTTATGGACGTTAACCCTAGTCTCCCTCGCAGCCATTTTTTGGGGGAACGTTGCGTGACATCCAAAAAACGGCTGCGAGGGAGACTACGTTAACCCCAGCTACAAAAGTATTTCTGCCAGTAAATCTGGCAGAAATTATCATGCTATGTGGATTTTTGTCTTTTGATGGTAACTTAATTTCGTGATTTTGGGAGAGGAGTGAAGTGAGGGAATTCTCACCTGTTCTCTCTTTTACACTTCATGAATGTATTGCATGCTCAGTACTCCCCATTCCAGTTCACCCAAAGCCCCGGCTAAAAGATCAAACACTTTTATACAACATCGACCGCCGTGTTGGATGATGTATCCGTAAAAAATTATCTCAACAGTTTGATCTAGATCAAACATTTTCATCCAACGTTTTGTATTGTGACGAAATGTTTGATTGTTCACCTACTCTGGGAAATAGCCTCCTTCGGCTGTTGTTCATGTCGGTCCCATTCTCCCTTCCTTGTGGGGAGGGAGAATGGGACCGACACAAAAAACGGCTGCGAAGGAGGCTACCCTTGGCTACCCTTAGCCTGCGAACCCAGACGTATTTCCGGCTGTCGTTTCTCCAGAAAAACGAGAGCCGGAAATATGTCTGCGTTCGCAGGCTAGGCTACCCTAACCATCGGTTAAGTGCCATTAAGCCATACCTGGTTGCCATACAGCCATACACCCGGGCATAATTAACTATGGGTGAACTGTGCAACACCGCAACCTCAACCAAATTTTAAAATTTTGTCTGTAACCATGGATTTTCTGCAAGGGAAAGCATCGTAGTACTTTGTTTTTATGCATCAGTCAATTGAAACCACGACCCTCGGGACATAGCAGGGATTTAACGCTTCCATAGCCGGGATTAAACGCACTTTTAACGGCGCGTTGGCCCCGGTGGGCGGTGGATTTAACAAAATGCCTTTGAAACCGGGACCGTGGGGCGGTGATTTAACAGCACGCGATCACCTAAAGCCAGGGCGACAGCGGGGACTTAACATGGAGGACTAAACAGCAAAGCCTTCAATCTGTTGAAACAATCCAATACGGTAAATCCGTCATCTCAGGACTGAAATGAGTGAAATTCACCTCTGTTTTCATAGATCATAGTAACCAAGATAGTAACCACCTATTCTCTGCAAACTATAGGTTATTGCATGGAGGTAGCTTCGGTGTCAAGTCAGCTCTCGTTCTTAACAACACCAATTGATAGACATTTTGTTGGGGAAAGTTGCCTACCCACTTTGTTTTAAAATGTTTTAACAGATTTAATCGTAATGGAAATATTTTTGAAGAAGTGTATTTTAACAGATTGAATCGTAATGATAATATTTTTGAAGAAGTGTATTTTAACAGATTGAATCGTAATGATAATATTTTTGAAGGAGTGTATTCACATTTAGAGGGAAAGTTGCCTATTCACTTTGTCAAAGTTGTAACAGAATCATAATGAGAATATTTTTGATGGAGAAGGTACAGTCGAACCTCTCCTTACGGACACCTCTCTATAACGGACCTTCCCCTTTGTCCCGAAAAAATTCTCACCCGTTTTCTAAAAAAAACCCTCTATAATACGGACCATCTCTAACAAGGACAACGGACACTAAATCTCGGCACCAGAGAGCGAAGTCATATAAACTTAACCTCTTTATTACGGACACTCTGGTGATCCGATGTTGACACATAGTTGACATATAGTGTGCACGAGTTTGTGATTACGCAAGCATTATTCACTGATCTTCAACTGGAGTTTTGAAAATTGTACTTTTATTAGTACCTTTTTAGGTGAAGCATTGCGTTATATGTAGTTCCTTTGGTTTGGAGTATGTACTTTACGAACAGCTGGATTCTCTGTTAGGTCTAAACATTCTTCATTCTCAATCGACTAAACTGTATTTTTAACGGAATAAACTCAACTAAAGGAAAGCAAAACGAAACGAAATGTGGACGTTCTACATCTCCATAGTGATTTTACATGTTTCACAGCAACCTTTTTGAACAGATGCTTATGGGAATATAACAGCGAAAAAAGAAACAGTTGTAACCAACCGGGAGAGTACCTGGAGGCACCAAACATTTTCTAACTTTTAACACTAGTTGATTAGGAGCTATTGCTCTTTTTTAATAACTTGTTAGTTCTTTTGTCCATCCCCTGTCCAACCAGACACGTTAATGTCATTGTATACGCGAAATTATAGTCCTCGTTTGTTCGCGCGGAATTCAAACAATAAAGCAAAACAAAATATGTCTGAAAAAACGACAGCGTTTTAAAGTTTTACCGGAAAATGCGTGGTTCGTTTTGCTGTTTTGTCATGCTTAGCAAATGCGCATGCGCCAACTCCGTGTATTACAAATTAGTACCAAAAAATATCCGTACCATATGGAAGGATGGACAACAATAGTCGCAAATATATATCGCTCCAAATCATAGTATAAAACAGAAGGAGTTGAGCTGCGAGTACGTAAGGGATCTGTCACGTATGGTCTAGGGGCCGACATTTCTCTCCCTCACTGCCTATCGGGGATAGGTATCAGAAAGTGGCAAGTATAAGCGATCCGCGGGCCGAAATCTCGGGGAGACTCGTCATGGTACACCGCTCAGGCTTAAATGTCCAGAGGTACCGCTACCGCTTCTGCATGTTTTTCTTTAGGTATTTAGTTTGTGCATGCGCAACTGCCCTTGTGTACCAATATGCCACGTGCGAGTAAATTAATATGTATGTGCCTTCAAATCAAGATTACTTCCAGTCCGTGATAGATCTATTGTTGAAAAGAAGAAAGAGCAGAAGAATAAGCCGTAATTAGGGTCTCTCCCTTGGGAGTACCACAAGTAGTTAATATTCCAGTTAGCAGTGATAGTTTTTGAGAACATAACAAGTTCGCATTTTGTTTCTGTTCGTTCGTTCCTCGTATCATTGTGTACCCGTTAGTTGGTTGATGAGAAAGAATTGGCTATCGCAGCTTTCGACAAGAGCTGAAATCTAGTCGCGGAGTTAAAAACTCTAATCCCCCAAAAAAGTATGCAGATCTCCCTCATCAGCTGGTTCGTTTGAGAAAGAAAGCTTGGGTGCTTTCGATTGAGAAATCTGAATTTAGATCTTCAAATCCGGATCTTTTGGATTTCCATTCCAACACAAAATCCGAAAATGGATTTCGCCAAAGATTTCATTAATTGAATCCTTCCCCGTCATGGATTTCAATTAACAAAATCCAACGCGAAATCCGTTTTCGGATTCTGTGTTCGGTTGGAAATCCAAAGATTTGGGCCGAGTTGTTCGAAGCAGGGTCAGTCCTAATCCCTGTTAAATACCATGACAACCAGAAGGATTGAATCGGACTTAACCCAGGGTTATCGCTCATCCGGCTTCGAACAACTCGGCCCCGGATTTTAAGATCTATATCCGGATTTCCCAATCGAAAGCACGCATCCTGGTCAATGCTAATTAGGGCATATGGGCAATACACTGACAGAAATTAAAACAAATCACCCCATATCAATAAGTCTAAGGCCGACCTTTTATGTAAAGTTGTTTACAGTTTTGTTGTATGCTGTACAAGAACATCGTTTTCTGACATTCTGAAATTTGTGTTCCCCTTTTTATAGATGTCAGGGTACTTTTTGAGGTAATTACTGCAATAGTTATGAAAGTAAAGTTTGATTTTTCTGAGATATTTAGAACTTTTTCCAGATAATTCGAATACAATTTCGAGATATTTAGAAAAAAATCAGGAATTTCCGGAAGCATATTTAGGCGATTTTACGTGATACAGTCGAACCTCTCCTTATGGAAACCTCTCTAATACGGACATTCCCCTTTGTCCCGAAAAAATTCTCACTCATTTTCTTAAAAAAGAAAACCTCTATAATACGGACTCTCTCTAATATGGACAACGGACACTATATCTCGCCCCCAGAGAACGAAGTCATATAACTTTATTACGGACAGTGATAACATATAGTTCTGTGCACGAGTTTGTGATTACGCAAGCATCAACGTTTTCTTCACTGATCTTCAACTGGAGTTTTGAAAATTGTACTTTTATTAGTACCTTTTTAAGTGAAACATTGCGTTGTACGTAGTTTCTTTGGCTTCAAATAACTGATTCGTATAAAGTATGTACTTTACGGACAGCTGGATTCTCTGTTAGGTCTAACCATTCTTCCAGACGTTCAAGTAGTTTGTGTGCTCCAGTGAAAATGTATTGGCATGGAACTTTTTTTACTGCACAAGGTTAATCCCATTTATCTGACGAGCTATGCAAGGTGATTTCAAAAGCCCAGTCGCTGTATATTAAACAACGACTCGCGAAAGCCGTCCAGAAGAACATTGCAGACTATTTTAAGGCTTGAATGATTAGAATGAATACAGGACATAAAAATTAAAAAAATTACTCCAGTTACTGTTCGCTGCACTTGTTAACTACGGAAAGACGTTTTCAGAACTGTACTTTTATTATTACCTTTTTAGGTGAAGCATTGCGTTGTACGTAGTTCCTTTAGTTTCAAATAACCGATTCGTATAAAGTATGTACTGTACCTGAGATGTACAAATCACTGTGTCTGAATACCGTATATTAGTCAGTTTAGATACACTGGGCCTATTTTTCGTTACTGAACACTTAAAACTGTCAGTGGAGTCTTAAAAATGATGCAATCTTGGTGACCTCTATAATACGGACACCTCTCTAATGCGGACACTTTAGTCAGTCCCTTTAGTGTTCGCATTAGAGAGGTTCAACTGTATATAGTTTTAGGGGAAGTTGCCTATCTACTTTTGTTTAAGTTTTAAGTGATTGAATCATGATGAGAATACCTTTGAAGGACAAGATAATTGCATATTTTTATAATTAAGTTTAAGTTGATCAAAGTTTCTACGAAGTGAATTATTGTTGAGGATATTTGGAATAAAAGCATTTAGAAGCGTTTTCATCAATACCAATTTGAAATTTATTTTAAATAAATAGCTTATTTTAAATCCACCTTATTGCACGAAGCGTTTGAGATATCGGCTCAGGTATCTACAGAGTATCCTATAAAGGGTGGGTCGTTAGAGACGTTTTGGTGTCGTTTTCCGACGGAAGACAGGTCTTTTTATGTGCTGAACCTGTTGTGCAGTGACGTTAAAAACACACGCCATTTGCATTCATATAATACCAAGATCCATATAATTCTGAAGTAGTTTTGGGGATGACCCGTTCGCTATATCCGACACAACGCCGGTTTTACATGAACTCTGGCTTATCAAAATGAAAGTGGATTTCTGCAGCAAATTCGGCATATTGAAGGCCAGCTTTCGGCGCAAATCGACATTGCAGCTTAGTAGACCAACGATTTCGATTTGAGTTGAGTTTCTTCACTTGGTTCGGATGTCCCCGCTATGCGGGTATTTTAACAGAAGTCTTGGCCCCGGGGGCGGGGTAATAAGCCGTTTTTTAACACTTGGTAAATGTTAAATTCCCGCTAAGTCCCGGGGGTCGGGGGGCCGGGGTTTCTATTGACTGGAGCATTAAGCTCCGCGGGTTAGCGAACTAGTCGATTTGAAGGTACACCAAGAAAATAGTGTCCACAGGATCTACCAGTTGTTTTGAACGAGTCTAACACGCTATTTCCACCTTGCACAAGCTAGCTGGTCAACTGAAAGTAAACGCATACATGTGAGTCGGCGGACCAACAGTTCTAACTGAAAAACGAAACTTCAACAGCAAACGTTTCCTGTCATTTATCACTATACTTACAATTCTGTAAGGCGTAATCCCGTTTAACGCGGGCTATTTTCCTATTCTCTGGTTCCGAACAAACAGTTTTTCGATAACAAGATTCTTTTGTCTGATCATTCTTTTGTCTGATTGGCTAAATATGATTTTAAAAAAGCGGGAATCTCCCTTGACAGGTCTTATCGCTAAGAAAAACAATCATTAAAACTAAAATTAAATCCAGCTGACAACGGAGTGCAAAACATTGTTCACTTCAGACTTTACATACTGGAGTTGCTTTATTTGCTGTCTTCTATTTCGTTTGTATTACATCTTCCTTCCGTACTGAGGGGGGGAGGGGGGTGAATAGGCCAACGGATTGGCGGATTTTGGAAAGATTTTTGCCCGGATTTCGGATTCAGCGCGAAATGTTAACGGATTTTCGGATCCTGCAATTCCAGCGGATTGCGGATTCATCCTTCTTTTTGGCCCGGATTACGGATTTTTCCTGTAATAAAGTTCGGATCGCGGATCTCTGACAAATCTACGTGAATAATATTTAGCGGATTCGGATGTAAGGACTCAAGTTTTTTTAAACGGCTCGACTGATTCGTTATTAAACCCTAACGGATCGGCGGATTTGCATACCCCTACTCACCCACCTCCGTACTTGCACAAAGAGCCTGACCCACGTATAATAAGCTCAACAACAGAAAATGGGGTCTTTCTGAAGCAGAGGAGAACATTGTATTTTGCTCACTTGGGATGAGGCCTTACTTAAGAGTTTAGTGTTGTCTTGTCTCACCCCATCGTCCCCTGTACGTACAGAAAGACCCAGAAAGATGGTGCGCTACGACTGTGACACAAGTATTTATCCCAGAAGTCCTTTCAATGGCTAAATTTCACCGTATTTTCACGTGTCGATACTTTCACTCAGTATCCAATCGTTTCATCAAATACTAGTGGACCATCAGTCTATTTCTTCGATGTGTTTGCCGGGAGATTTTCATGTTTAAACGGGGGGCCTCGCCCAAAACCGGGAGACTTGTTTCATTATATTTTACGCCAAAAAAACTGACAACAAAAGCATTTCTGCCAGTAAATCAAAACAATGTTTAATTGCTTATTCATTGGAGTTTTTAGTTTCCAGATCCCCACAACCAACCCTTGAAATAGCCAGCTAAACCGGCCGCTTTCTTCTCCTCCAATCTGTGGGCCACAGATGGAAACTGCACCTGATTTAGCGCCAAGTCAAAGAACAGAGGTTTGCAAGGGACTGGTTCAAAATCAGGCGGGAACGCAGTCACTTGGGGTTTCTTGCTTGTGAGAGAAGGGTCAGACACATAATGATCCAAACGGGCACTCAGCGGCTAAAGAAGAAAAAAAGTCAACGCACAAGTATTGAAACAAACAACAAAAAACAAGTTTCTATCTGGATCAGTCACAGATGACTGTACCACATTATAGATGCAGAGTTTATTTTGTGGACATACAATGGCTTACGGAAGAGGAAAGTTGGATATACCGGTAATAATACAGTGGTTGATTCCTACCGCAAAACAATGCCCAAAATTCCTTTTAACGGCTATTCAAGGACAAAGAAACTTATCACTGATATTTTTACTATTCTACAGACCTTGAATCTGATATTTTTCAAAAAGTATGGAATATCATAATACCTTCTCATTCAAAGACAGATCAGCCATTTCGTCTGCAACAACTTCTCGCTCTGCCAAGGTGAGAAAAAAAAGAATCGCCAGCCATCTTCATAGAATAGAATCCTAAATAATTATAGTGATCTTGGTTTATGGTGGCAGCCTCTAATCCCGACATTGCCTCAAATGGGCAAACGAAGTAAAGGGTGTCGGCCGAGCAATACATAACAAATGCTTAAAAGACCACCACATTTAGTGAGTGCAGAGTATGAGACATTTCAGGTATTCCTGGGTGGCACCCAGTCATACAAACTCCTGTAAATGTTGTGACTTTCAAATGGTATGTTGTGTCATTGAAGTAACAACCAAAAGGCCTCCGCTAATACCACTTCCCTCCATAACAGCTATGAACCCAAAACAGCAGAACTCACCTAAAATATACGAGGCATAAGCGGAGCACTTGTATCCTCTGGCCTGCGATATGAGTTCCTCGAGACCGCTAATTACCTGAGAAAGAGCAAACTAAGAGTCCTAAATGAATATCACGAAGACAAAAACTGGAACCTTTCACAGAATACAAAAAAGTATATGAAGTTACAGTAGTGGTGTGGCTATTACGGGGTTGGGCCTTGATAAGGATACCATCAATTGGTTGAGAAAGCAGAAAATGAATCGCAATTTTTAAGAAGATCACAATGTTTTTTAATTTGCAATGCATGTTTCGGCGCGACTCTCATCTTCTTCAGTAACAAAAAGTATTTGAAAAACCAGAGTGTACAAGATGTTAAACATGTAGTACCTGAGTTTGAGGTGAGTTTATTTCTTGGAAATGCGCGACAGCAGAAGCTGCGTGACTGAGTACACGTGTGTACAGTGTCAATGCTTCATGCCACTTCTTAGCAAGCAGGTATGAGTGAGCCACAAACAGGCATCTTAAAAAAAAGAAACGCCATTAACAAAATAAGACTTTTTCTCCACCTACCAGCAAACAAATAAAATCCTAAAGTACAGAAGAGAATTCTTACAAACATGTACTTTGTACACATCACATGCATGTTCATTGTGTACCTCTATCACCTAAGTCACACAACACAGCGGTAAAGGAGTTTTTCATCATGCCATACCTATGGGCTTTGTATTGCAGCATTTTAGCTGCAATCTCTTTGGAGAAATTCAAGTCTTTATCAATCCCAGGTAACTCAGCCATGTCGGACAGGTTCTGTAAGATAAAATAGAAATAAAATGCAGTTCAGATCAGTGTGACGTTTCTGCGCACAAAACCGAAAGTAATATTCCTGATCTGTGTTGTAATGATAGACCTCATTCAAATATATATTTATACAGTTAATACTGCAGTACCCAACCCTGTGGTTGGAATGGTCATGTTTGGAATTGCTCTAATTTTAAGAGGCCATGGGAAGTTTGCAGCACCAGCACAAAACATCTCTGATGAACTTTGGCTTAAGAAAAACTGTAATTTGTAAGACATTACCTGCAAAATTGTGTCATAAATTCGCACAAGGTCCTCGGGCTTAGAGATCTTACTACCTGCAGAACCTGATTCTAAAGAAACATCCTCCACAGAATTCTGCAGAATAGATGGCAAATTGTTCTTCATGGACTCAGCCATAAGCAAGTTTCTTTCCACAGTTTTACTCAGCCGGATGTATGTGATGTACATATGAAGAAACTGCATGTTTCCAATTTGTGTCTCAGTCTTCTGAGAACGCATCTTTATAGAACCCTGCAAAACAAATTGGCTCAATATCAAGCTTTTAATAACAAGACTACCAAGATGATTCAATCGCTCAATCTATTCTTCAGGCTAGAAACAATTAAACATTTGGGCTTAACTATTCTGAGTAAGTTTTTTTCTGCCAAATTAAGTTAAACCTTAATGCTGTTTCAATTTTGTAATCTATGTATTCTAATCTATTAGTATTATTCCCAAAAGTGCAAAAGTGTAGGACTCGTGTGTTGGGATATAGTACTTTTATGAGAAACGATATCTGTGGAGGGAGGGGCACAAGGCTGTGCAAAATGACAATAACAAGGACCAATTAAATAACAATAAATTGGTCAGAGAACATTGAGAACACAACAGCCAGGAATTAAAGGGTCTGGGTCACTTTGCTGTGCAGGTGCGGTGATTTGATTTTCAGTCCAGTGGACCATTTTTTTCAAAATCGCTTTAATTTGGTGGGAAAAATCCTTTTCCATTAAGCTAATAAAAAAATTGACAAAGCTGAATAGTAGTAAGGCACATGGCCCTGATAATATTCTGGGCTGGGTGCTGAAAGAAAACGCAGGCATACCGTATTAACTTGATTGAACGCCACAGTGTTTATTAAATTTTGAGCGTGTCCGATGTGGCATTTATTCAAGGGCGGCGTTTATTTGAGGGCAGCGTTTATTTCAAAATCATATTTCTTAAATTACTGACAACAGTCACAGTAAGTCATTAATTTTCAAAATATTATTTAAAAGCAGAAACATGTTTAAAGTTCCAGTGTCTCGCCTTTTTGCTGAGATAGAATAGTAATTGTTTAGATTACCGAGTTGTACCGTGTACTTGTGTTTTTCGTACAATCCTTGAATAAACGCCGCATTCTTCTGATTGGGTGCGGCGTTTATTGGTACCTTTGCTTCCATCTGTGGCATTCAATCGAGGGTGGCGTTTATTTGACTTAGGTGTTTAATCGAGTAAATACGGTAATAGCAGACCCCGTTGGAAATATTGTTAATTCCTCTCATCGCGAAGGACGCTTCCCACCTTCGTGGAAAGAGGCTGATGTCGTTCCAGTGCCCAAGCAAAGAAAGACCTGTGCAATAAACACCTCCGACCAATCTCGTTAACTCTGATTCTGTCAAAGATTGCAGAAGAGTATGTTGTCGTCACCTACGTGAAGCCAGCCGTCCTTAAAAATTAGAGGCCCTTTAGAGTACTAGTAGCAGAATCCTGCATCCGTCAAACCTGTGCATCTACAGGTGTATTTCCGAGCATCTGGCAAAGTGCGAGGGTGCGATCCCACACTTTCGACCAAAAATCACTATTGCGTTAGATCGACATCTACAATATTCTAGCCACAAAGTAAAAGCGGAACGAAGTGACCATAAAGTTATTGTTTTTTGCTATTTTATTCTTACCTTTTTCAAAAACCGATTGCTCAATACTCTTGCCTTACTGTAAACTGTACCTTTCAAGGATATGGTGTAAATGATGTTTGAATATATTGGTAATAAATACATTGACCCTATATATTTTACGCCATAACGCGGCTGTGAGCATCTCTGTCGATTGATTTCTGCCTGAGGGCTGAACTAAATAAATAAAAATTTCCTTACACCGATTCTCGTTACGCCATTATGATTCGGGTCATAAAAAAATCCACAAGTCAGTGAGGTTTGAAGTTGCATTGAACATGACATGTCAAGGTGAAACTCTGGCCAAAGAGAGAAAGAACCGCAAGTGATAATTCAAAGTGAGCTTGTGAGATTCCAGCTGGTTTTAAGGTATAAAAATCAGGCTGACAAGCGATACCGACAGTACTTTCACAGAGGATTATGTTAAATGACTTTTAACGCTAGGAAAGAGAAGAAGACACCCCTTAAAATTCCCGCCCTATTTAGCTTTTTCCACACTATTTCCCGCACTATTTGGCAAATTTTTCTGCACTATTTTCCATGTTTTTTCCACACTTTACCAGATCCCTTGGTATTTAAATAGTCCATGTGCAATACACGTACGAGTTAACATAGATGTAAACACAACTCACTGTGTCTCCCTTCAATTCATCTTTGACAGCTTGTAGGGCATCTTTACACTCCATCAGCAAATTATCATACAAACTCAACTTGCTGTCAAGTGTCTCAGCTCTGTCCAACTCTCTTGCACTTTGTTGAGAATGCAATATGAATGAGCGAACTTTTTCATTCTTAACTGGTACAGTGCGGCCATGCCAAGTCACTTCTGTCATACTGGCAGCTTCTTTGTCACGAGTCTGAGAAATGACTTCCTGAGGATGGGCAAAAGTGTCCTCCAAAGTTAAGAGTTTTAGCTAAAATGATCCCAATGAATACTGAACCCAGTAACTGGGCACCTATCTTTTGCTGGGTTTCAACAGGAGTAAAATGAATCAATAGCCAACGGATAATTATTAGCTATTTACTCATTAATTTGTGGAACAAAAGTAGCCATCTAGGGTAGCTTGAAAAATGGTAGCATTTCCACTTTCAGTATAATAAACTAATTCTAGTTTGCTATCTCCCTCTAAACTGTTTGTTTACACTTAACAAATAAAAAAAATACCCTTTAATAACCACGCTTTTCTCAGTTACGAGGCACACAAGGAAGTGTAGGAAAGAAGGAATGGCGGCCAACGAAAGAAGTATTGACAAACTGGAGCAGAAGGTGAGTGTTTCTAATGGCTTCTTGAGTGAAGCATTTAGTTCAATTTTCTGAAACTACAAAGGGCTTCAGCTTGGGCACTCCATAGTGAATACAGGAGCTCCATTCATTTCCAATAGAAATCTTGTTCTTTGCAGCCATTAAATTTATAGATACATGTAGTTGGACTTACATCAATTTTGGCTGTGAGTACAGGATCATGTGTTCCTCCAGCAGCAGTAGCACTCAATCGCAACTGCATGAGGTCATTGATATCTGTTGATCCCTCCTTAAGATTATAAGCACAGTAGCGGATATTGGGCGTGATCTCTTCAACCCTCTGGAGATACATGCCACACTGCTCCTCTGAAAATGCACTGGCTAACTTCTCATAAATTGTCCTATATTGTGAGCAGAAGTCAGAGAACATTAATCAGGGTTCCACTCCTGAGAAATGTATGTACTTTACATAGTGGAGGTACTGTGATCTTTGATCTTTTGTGGTTTAGAACCCATCTTAACGATCATTTCAGAAGTCTACTACAAACTTATAGTCCGCCATGATTTGCCAATTATTTTATTTTGTATACTTTTTTTTTTCCCTTCTTAATCTATTGTGTAAGATTAATTTATTCTACTATGCAAGTCTAATTTCTATCTTTTTGAACCTAGGGGATACGTCTCAATTGGGGCTCTGCTCTGTTCGTCTCCCCGGTCACGTCATAGTATTGTTAAATTCATGTACATTTTTTCTTCTGACGAACCTCAATAAACTAAACTAAACTAAACTGTGGTGTAGTGGTTAGCGCACCTGATTCTTGACCTTAGGGTCTGTGGTTTGATGCCTGGATCTGCCATCATGTTGTCTCCTTACACAAGAAGCTGGAGGGAGGGGGGTAACCCTGTGATTGACTGGCAAGGGAGGGGGTAACCCTGCAATTGACTGGTATCCCTTCCTTGGGGGAGTAGGTTTAATACTCTCCGTTGCTTCATCCTATGGAAACTGGGATGAGCTCCACCTACGTGAGCTGCTATGCTACCTACACCATACCTGCCTACATAGTGCAGAGCACATCATTGTTTATGCATGCACATAAAGTAATGATGAATGGAAGGCTTACTTGGCTTGGCTAAACAATTCAAGGGCTTCCCTCCAGTTCTGCAACTCAAAGCTGACACTGCCTTTCATGAAGGACGAATATGCCTGTGTAAACAACAAGGGTAGTTAGTTACCTACAGCTGTAACAGCCATATATAGTGTACAGAAGTAAGCAATCCACCAGGCCATAGGTGCATAAATCTAGTCTCAAAATCTGAAGCTATGGATCTAATGTCAGTTCTCTGGAACATTTGCATTCAGTTTTGCCATACAGTTTTCTGGGAAACGTTTCATGCACCCACACTAGAAATAATTAATGCCTGCATCACAAATGGCGGCTGGGTACCCAGGTAACTAGGGACTAGTGCCCCCAACCCAAACCAAAGAAGATATAACACCCCACAAGCCTGCCCTACCTGCAACCCAGCCACAAGCCCCACCCACCAACCCAGCCCCACACCAAGCACCCATCACACTGAACGAGTTCAATGGAGGAAAAACAACCTACCGGAAGGGAGAGAGGGGCAATGCTGAGAACAACGCAAACTTGCTGTACGCCATACATGCTGAGCACAAAGTCTAGATTGACAAAATTTGATCTTCGCTACCCACCCCTAGAGAGACGTAAAATTGTCACCAAGCCAACGGCTGTGGCCAGTTTGAAGCCAGAATGCCTATTCAGACTGGAGAAAGCAACAGGTTCTTTGTGAAAACTGGCTTTTTCTCTAGGCACGTGGAGATTGCTTTCGGACTTTGGACCTTTCTGCTATATCGTTTGTTATCAATCTTCACAATGAGAGTCAACAAAAGGTCGAATCTGGCCAATTTTTTCAGATAAAATCCTCCTCATTTGTGGATTGATCACTGGTTTCTGATGTTCCGACTGTCCAGCCTTGCTCTCTTTTAATGACGGTTATGAGCGAATCACAAAAGCAGCCCAGAATGCCTCAAACCGACTTAAGGATGCAAAATACGGCAAAAGTTTGTTTTAATTACTTTCTTTGCTATGAGCTAAGGGTGGTCGATTTTTTTTCATCATTTCATTTTTCCCATATAAGCCTATAAATCAGGCCCCAGTTGTTCGAAGTGTGGATGGCACTATCCACTGGGTAATGCAATTGGTTTTGCTAGCTCTTATCTGTTGGATAGCGTTATCCACCTTTTGAACAACTGGGGTCAGTTAACCCTAAGCACAGGCCATATTGTGAGTCTGGGCTGCCTGTCAAACTACAAACCTCATTTGAGTGACTGCATTTTGCTAAGTCCTGGAAATCAAATACCATTAATTTTGTAATTGTCCTTTGAGTTTACCTTCTGTGTCGTTTGTTGCTGGTTTTCTTATCAATATCAGTTTACTCACTTTGTAACACAAGTTTCTTCTAATTTTATTTGTTTAGCAACCACACCTTAGGACCAGTATGTGTAGTAACTGTACATGTATGTTTATATGATGTTGTTAACTGGAGCACTGAGATGTTAGGTTTTGGCCTCAACATATATTGAGGCATTGTTCTGAGGACACTACTGTCGCTGTACACTGTGCATGAGGTTCACTTTATCTTGGCACAAAACCAGTACAAAGTCCAAAGTCCAAATACCAAAGTAGGTATGGGAAAAGAAGCCTAATTTCCCACTTTATAGCTTTGAAGTAAGATAGAAACAATGTATTGCAGAAATGAACAAGTATGTGTCCTTCTCTTCAAAGGATAATTAACATAACTGGAGATCTGACGATCACAAGGACTAAATTGATCAATCACAATACTTCTAAAAACAGACAAGCTTATGCTGTTCCTGTTTGTTGTGGCTATTGCTAAGATGGGGTGCTCTGTGGTAGAGAAGGTGTCCAATTCCCTAAAAGAGCTCAAGCAAATTGCTTTTAGTTGATCTATTTTTAGTGCATGAACTAATAGTTAAATTTCAAGCTCTTACTCTTACTTTTTAAACAACTGCAGGTATTTTTACAAAGCTCTTACTGTACATTGTAAAAATACCTGCAGTTGTTTAAAAAGCCAGAAATAGCTGTACTTCATTAAACAAGTTTAGCTCACTAGCTTCTCACGCTCACAAGCTTCTCCTTGCATTTTATTCTAAGGCCCATAGCAGTAGTCCCACTGCAGACTTTACACTAAAGGAAACTTAAATTTCACAGCTTACCAAGGGAAACTGAATGTAGTTTTATTGCCTGGAACTTGAATGTCTCAAGAACAATTAACTTTTTCATGACAGTTTCCCAAAGGCATAGCTAGGGAAATACCAAATCCCCAGGTGTGTAGAGGACCAATTTGTCCATCAGGGTCCTAAGCTGTGGAAGTCTCTACCGAATGACCTTATCAGTTCACCAAATATTGCCACTTTCAAGTGATCTCTCAAACAATACCTCATCTTCTTCTTCTTCTTCTGATTTTGAGCTGGCACCCAATTCTAGCCATATATTTCTCGAGCATTTCCACAACAGAAGAGAAATAGGACAAATCAAGGGAGCTGGACTAAAATATTTTATCTTTTCTTGTGCCCTACCCTTGAGGCAATTACCATTTTAAAAACAAAACACTACCATATATCTTTTTTAAATAGCTCCTTGTGGAGGTTCATCTGATAGCTTGATACAGCTGCAATTTCCCAGAACAAACATTGCAGTAATCAAAATGTGGTTGAATTAAGACTTTTGAATTATGATACAATGTTGTTGGGAGAATGAATTGTCCACCATTTTTTGTTTTTGTTTTTTTCAGCCCAATCATCAATATGGCCACATGGTAAGAGTATGTAACCCCAGTCATTTTCATGTGTAGTAGTTGAGGCCTCATTTAGGGAGAAATTGAAGTTAGGTCGCTAAGCATTAAGTTACATGTAGCCTTGCTCATATTCAGTGGTTAAGTTTGTCAATTATCAGCCATTTCCATCATCACTGAGCCACGCCTGAATGTACATCATTCTACGATAAGAATGTCTTAGCCCTGAGTCCCACAATTGCATTTCTTCCATGAAAAATATAAACAATAGAAAAGTTAAGTTACTATACAAGAAATTTGCCAAACTAAAATAAAGCTATACCTGGGCCTCCAGTTTAGTCCTTGCATCGCATGCTTCGGCATAACATAAATCTTCCAGTTGGCCAGCATGGCCAGCAGCCTTACGCAGTCGCCTGATGTAATGAAACTTTTTGCGTAGTTCAGTGTTAGCCAACAGCTTGAGCTCCATTGCATGGCTCCATGCTCTCTCTGCATCCATAAGAGGAATATGAAGATACCTACAAAAAGGGAAAAAATGTTAAAGCAATAAATGACAAAAACCTTGTGTTACACTGTGTTTTGAACTTACATGCACTAGCAACCTTTGAATGCGAACATTTAAAATTTCAAACCAGCGATATTCCTGGAATTCTCTTTACTTGGTTGTGGTCATACATGTAAGTATTATAAAGCCCTGTTAACATAGAGACCAATGTGACCAAGCAAAGTGACTGTTCTGGAGAGATACATGTATTAGTGTCAGATTTCAGATTTGAAACATTGCTGTTATTATCACGCCATGACTTGGGACTAGTGTAGATTTTCAGGGAGCTTGCACCTCCCGCATATTGATTAAAACATGCAGATCAGCCACATTGCAGTCGTTTTTGTCAATAGTTTCTCTGCAAACTGAACTCAATCACCCCTTTTGCTAACTGACAAGTAGAGAATGAATGTGATCTAATAAAGGCTCCACTGATGGTACTACGTGTTATTCAAGCCAACAGCTTTCAAGTGAATCCCAGTTTATTGCACATTGAATCATACATGTATAGATATAAAGAACAAACCAAATGCTGTATAATGATTTCTGCCATAAAATTTCATCCAAGAGGAACTTAAGTTTAAGCAACCTTTTTTCCAACATTTGAGCTTCTGATCGAAAGGTTTAAAACAATTGAAACTGTAGTTCACTTATCACTGTTTAATAATTATTATATTCCCAGTGTTCAATCTAGGCCACATTTTTGCGTCAATGGCGTGGAATATTCCATTCGGTCGCAAAATGAAATTATCGTGGAGTCCTAAGTTCATTTTTTACACAAAAGACAAAAAGAGAATTGCAGTTGAACATGAAGAGCATGAAAACTAATATACTGGTGATAGTTTGGATGGTGTCAGTTGTTCAAAGTTTCAGTATCATAGTTTGACCCAGACCATTTTTGAAATGATCCAATTTAAAATGCCATGTGGGACATATGACCCACTTTGACTAATTTCTAGATTGAACACTGTATTCCCTACCAATTTTGTTTATTTGAATCTAATTTTAAAAATTCAAGTACTGACACAGGCTTCTCAACACACTGAAAGCTACCCAGTTAGATTGTGAATAAGATCTTCTGAGGCTTTCTTTTTTTTTGGTCTTTCACGAGTACTCACAACATTAATCATCACAGCTGTGCACAAGATTACTCTTGTTGTAACAATCATACCAACCAGCCAGACTTACCTGACATCTTTGAGTAAGTCTTGGGTCACTTTCTTTGATTTAAACGTATGTCTGGATCCATGCTGGAAATGCATGGTCTTGTACAACCTTCTCAACCTCCGCTGACAGTATTGTCTTCAAAATAACAACAACAACAGCAACAACAATATTGACAGTGGCAGGTAGCAAATTTAACAATGTTGATAGGGCTTGGGGGAATTCAGGTATTCTAATCACTCACTGGTCTTCAATCATTTAAATGCAAAAGGTAAGGCAAATCAAAATTCACAGTAAGCCAGTACCTGTATCTTTGGTAATCTCCATGCCGAAGTCCATGCTGTCCCTGTGCATCTTTGATTATTGGAAGGACTTGGTTTGAGCCAGAAGTTAAGGAAAGAGTCTCAACAAAATACTGTTTCCTTGGTAATAACTACAGTGAGAAAAGGCCTTGCATTTTATTCAAAGGCCCACAGCAGTAGTCCTACTGCAGACTTTACACTAAAGAAAACTTAAATATCACAGCTTACCAAGGGAAACTGAATGTAGTTTTATTGCCTGGACCTTGAATGTCTCAAGAAAAATTAACTTTCTCCTGACAGTTACCCAAATGCATAGCTAGGGTAAAATCAAATCCCCAGTTGCATAGAGGACCAATTTGTCCATCAGGGTCACAAGCTGTGGAAGTCCCTACCTAGTGACCTTGTAAATATAGAACAGGAATAGGAATTTGCAGTGGCTCCACAAGTGATCCATCTAGAATCAGGCACTTTTGCATATGTTTTTGTACACAGAAAAAGAGGGCATGTGTTCTGTCTAAACCTAT